>MU184440.1:8762-20825 GCA_016904865.1 Pissodes strobi | reverse complement strand
TCTAATTTAATTGGGATATGAAACACAGTTACATAAGGCTGCTGCAAAATTGAAATTGTGGAGCAATTACGATTTATTCTTGGAAGAAATTTGTAAAAACACCATCATTTCAATTTTTGAGCAGTTTAATGCTTCTAAAGGCCGAGGATATCAGTTAAATTATGCTGTTTCAAAATTAAAGTTGTGGTGTATTAACGAATTTTCCAAATATACTTGTGTATTCTACAGATCTTCAATTTTTGAGCAGTCCAATTTAATTGGGATATGAAACACAGTTACATAAGGCTGCTGCAAATTGAAGTTGTGGGACATTCACGATTTATTATTGGAAGAAATTTGTTAAGGCACCATTATTTCAATTTTTGAGCAGGTTAATTCATCTAGAGGACGAGGATACCACTCAAATTATGCTGCTTTAAAATTGAAATTGTGGTGTATTAACAAATTTTCCAAATAAACTAGTGAATTCTACAAACGTTCAATTTTTGAGCAGTTTAATTTAATTGGGATATGAAACACAGTTACATAAGGCAAAATTGAAATTGTGGAGCAATTGCGATTTATTCTTGGAAGAAATTTGTAAAAACACCTTTATTTCAATTTTTGGGCAGTTTAATTTTTCCAGAGAACGAGGATGTGAGTTAAATTATGCTGCTTCAAAATTGAAGTTGTGGTATATTAACGAATTTTCCAAATATATTAGAAAATGCAACAGACCTTCAATCTGAGAGCAGTCTAATCGAATAAGGAAGAAGACAGCTTAATAAGGCTGCTGCAATATTGAAGTTGTGGAGCATTTACGAATTTTCCAAGAAAGTAACATATGAAACCATCACAATTTCTATTTTGATGCAATGTGATTTAACTAAGTATAGTCCTTGAATTAAGCTACTGTAAAATTGAAGTTGTATTAAAGAGTTTTCCAATTAAACTTGTAAATTCCACAAATCTTCAATTTTTGAGCAGTCTAATTTAATTGTGATAACGAACAGAACGACATGAATCTGCTGCAAATTGAAGTTGTGGAACATTCACGATTTATTTTTGGAAGAAATTTGTTATAGCATCATTATTTCAATTTTTGAGCAGTTTAGTTTATCTAGAAGAAGGGGATACCAGTTAAATTAGGCTACTCCAAAACTGAACTTGTGGTGTATTAACGAATATTCCAAATATACTTGAGAATGCAACAAACCTTCATTTTTAGAACAGTGTAATTTAATTACGCCTAACACAGGTAAATAAAACTGCTGAAAAATTGAATGGAAATGGAAATGGAAAACACTTATTAAAGCAACATAATTTCAATTTTTGAGCAGTCTAATCCATGTAGAGAACGAGGATATCAGTTAAATTAAGCTGCTCCAAAGCTGAACTTCTGATGTATTAACGAATGTTCCAAATATACTTGAGAATGCAACAAACCTTCAATTTTAGAACAGTGTAATTTAATTACGCCTAACACAGGTAAATAAAACTGCTGCAAAATTGAAGTTGTAGTGCATTTACGAATTTTCCATGAAAATAACATATAAAACCCCAACAATTTCAATTTTGGAGCAATGTGATTTAAGTAAGTATATCCATTGAATTAAGCTGCTGCAAAATTGAGGGTGTTTGTTAGCGAATTTTTCATGGAAGAGACTTATGAATTCACCACGTCAATCTTGGAGCAGTAATACAACTGGGGATATCACTAAAGTTGAATTAAAACGCTGTAAAATTTAAGTCTAGCATATCGGCGAATTTTTGACGAAAGAAATTATTAATGAAATGGAACAGTTTCAATTTATAGAAGGAGATTGTTGCAACAATAAAGTTTTGGTTTATTTAAGAATTTTCAATGGAGGAAAAGTGTGAATGCACTATTTAATTTTTGAACCAGTTTAATCCAACTGAGACAACCTAATAAATTATTATACTGCTACAACATTTAAGTTGAAAGAAACTTATAAATACGGCATTTTAATTTTGGAACAGTTTAATTCGATCCATGATCCCAGTTCAATTAAATTTTCAAATTCGAATTTTATGTTTATTCTCGAATTTATCATGTAAGAAACAAGTGAACGCACCACTTCAATTTCGGAGTAGTTTAACTCAACTGAGGATACCAGATGATTTATACTGCTCCAACATTGAAGTTATGACGTATTTACGAATTTTACAAAGAAACTTGAAGTACGTTATACTTCAATTTTGGAGCAATGTAATTTAACAGAGGAAATAAATTGAATTCAGCTGCTGCTAAATTGAAGCTGTCGTTTATTTACGAATTTTTCATCGAAGACACTTGCGGATGCACCACCGAGCGGCTTATCTCAAGTGGATGTCCCAATTAAATTATACTGCTCCAAAATTGACGTTTCTAATGAAATTTGTGAATGTACCACAATTTCAAATTTGGACCACTAGAATTAGACTGCTTCAAAATTGAAGTTCTGTTGCTATTGTTAAAACACTTATGCACAATCAGATACAAATATTATTTGAAGGTTATTAAATATTTTGGAAAAGTATGTACATGTATATAAAAATTCTGGTTTTATTTAATCCTATCCACACTCACTCTAGGCTTTTTGGATAAGTTTGTTTATATATAATGAAGTATTTAAAGAATAAAATAAACGATTAATGAAAAATATACATAGTTCTATTTGAAGTAGTTTAGTGAGAATCACAGCAATTTTAAAACACTAAACAGACCTTAAGTAGTCATTACAACTAAAATGCAAACAAAACTAATTCGACTGGCTAAATCCAAACGCATTTTCAAAATGTTCTCTAATACGGCTCCAAATTCAGTAGTTTTAGAAAGCACGCTATTTATTTTTAGATAACCTTGCCTTTTCCCTTAAACACGTCAGATATGTTAGTAATAAAATATTGATATTCGTGGAATATGTACCCGACTAGTATAACGTCAACTCACGCAAACGTTTTGTTTTGAATATTCACGAGAGACACACACAGCTTATATGAAATTTATGAATTTAAGTCCTTTATTGCTCTCTAATCGATCGTTAAAGGCACGAATTCGGTGGATTGTATAGTGAATAAATATATTATGTACTTTGTTTTGTACATCTCCTCGACGTCCCGTTTTCCTATAGATATTTGAAATAAATTGTTGTTTTAAATCTGTTTCATTCTTTCACGTAAAATGTGATTTTATTAAATTTTCTCAAATAAAAATCAAATACGGATAGAGCATCAAAAATTATACAAAATCGGCAAAAATATTGAAGAATATGGAAGAAATTATTGAATGCACGCACCACTTCAATGTTGGAACGGTTTTAGTTCATGGAAGCATAGTAGTTCAATTAGACCCTTGTAAAACTGAAGTTTTAGTTTATTCACGAATTTTCCATACACCACCAACATTTTGAAGCAGTTTAATTCAACTGAGGATACCAGTTGAATTAAACTGCTGCAAATTTGAAATTTGAAGTGCTTTATTCATCAGTTTACTTATAAATGCAACACTTCAAGTATAATTATTCAACCGAAATCGAACACGTGATAATCGTGATATATTCGCAAATTTACATTTGTATATTATACCAATTCAATTTTGGAGCAGTTTGGGTTCAACTGAGGGCATCAGTTGAATTAGATGTGAAGCACAAGTTCAAGGCCAAAAAAGAGATCAGTAGTGATCTCTAGTCCCCCAACAGAAATAGCAAAACAGACAGTAAAAACAGCAAAACTGTAAAAAACACAGTAAGAACAGCAGAAAAAGCAAAACAGCTGTATTGACCCCTAGTCTCCACAGCAGAAACAGCAAAACCGACAGTAAAAAAGCAAAAAGCAGCAAAACAAACAGTGAAAATAGCAAAACAGCTATTTTGCTTTTTTAGGGTAAATTTAACTTTTTTTTTGCTGTTCGTTTGCTTTTTTTACTGTCTGTTTTGCTGTTTCTGTTGAAGGGACTAGGGATCAAAACAGCTGTTTTTTGATGTTTTTACAGTCTGTTTTGCTGTTTTTTTTTGTGTTTTTGTTGTTTCTGTTGGGGACACTATATTTATTTTTGGTCTGGAACCTGTGCTTTACATCTACTCTTCATTATTTATTAATTTATTATACTGCTCAAGTATTGAAAATATAATGTATTCCAGAATTATCCAAAAGAACTTGCGATTTAGCATAATTTCTATTTTGGAGTAATGTAACTTAGCTGATGATATCACTTCAATTAAATTTTCATCCAATCGCAAACTTTGTAATGAAACTTTATATATATCAAAACTTCAATCTTGGAGCAGTATATTTCAACTAAGGAAACGAGTTGAATTGAGCTACTACAAAATTGAAGTTTTCGTTTATACAAAAAAAAATTGTAAAAGCACTAGCTTCAATTTTCCAATTGAATTAAACTGCTCCAAAATTGAATTTATTATATCTTTACTAATTTTTTCGTGGGTGGACCACAATTTCAATATCCAGCCACTCTTATTTGGAGGGGATATCACTTAAATTAGTGAGACATGAATGTTTTATTTATTATACTGCTCAAACACGAATTATCGAAAGAAACCTGCAATTTAACTTCAATTTTGGAGTAATGTAATTTAGCTGAAAATATCACTTGTTAAGTTTTCACCTAATCACACAATTTGCAATGAAACTTCATTACTTCAATTTTGAAGCAGTGTAATTTAACTAAGGTAACGAGTTGAATTCAACTGCAACAAAATTGAAGTTCTGACAAGTAATCAGTATTTTTATGTCTACCGAAACAGAAGTATGAAGAATTAGGTTTAATTTCATTCGGTGGTAGTATATCTTCTTCACGAGATGATTCAAAATATCCGATTTCTTTAATTGAGTTTAATAGATTTTCTTAAAAACTCGTATTTTGACTGATATAATGATTTTGAGTAAGTGAGTGAGACTTGAAGAATCGCAATAGGGCAGATCTTGTACTAATTTAGAAAAAAAATTGTGAAAGCACTAACTTCAATTTTCGAGCAGTTTAAGGGCCTTAGCATACCAATTGAATTAAACTGTTCCAAAATTTAAGTTATGGTGTATTCACTAATTTTTCCATGGAAGAAGCTTGTGAATGGACCACAATTTCAATTTTGAACCACTCTTATTTCGAGGGGATATCACTTAAATTAAACTGATCCAAAATTGAAGTCATGTGGTCATGTGGCAAAGTTGCCATGCAATTGACTTGTGAATATACCATTTCAATTATTATGGAGCAGTTTCATTCAATTAAGGAAAGAAGCCGGTTGAATTAGACTGCTGGAAAGTTGAAGTTGAGGTTTATTTATGAAATTTCTACGAGATTTATGAGTATTTCAATTTTGAAGGATACCAGAATAATTATATTGCTCCAACATTGAAGTATGGTCTAGAGACTTTGACATGCACTATAACCCCAATTTTCAAGTAGTAAATAAACTAAATAAATAAGTTATGTAATTATGCGTGTTTTACTAATAAAAATATGAATTTTAGTATCTATAATAGATACAATTTTGTAATCTAATAACAAATCCCTGTCAAGGCTCTTTATTTTCGTGGACGGCTTGAATAGCAAATTGCATGATATTATATTTCCTCATAAGGCGGATCGATATTCCTTGGCACGCGATACACACCCCATGGTCATTATTCGGAAAAAATCATACTAAATATAAAAATTCTAACTATTCGCTAGATTGATATATTTAAGTTTTCCATTTGGAAACCGGCACGCGGCGTGGAGTATTTTGATGAAATTTTACACGAATAATAGACGAATCATATGATAATTAAAAAACATCAGGAATTAGTGAGATATTAAAATGGAGCAATACAACAGAATTGTATATGATAAAATAAAGAAAACAATTTAGCAGGAAGCAGGAGAAACTAGTGAACATGACGAGGATCGGGAAAATATAATTACATGGAACAAATACACAAGTAAAATGAGAAACTAAGAAGATACTAAGAGAACCTAAGAAGAAACTAAGACGAGCACAAAAATTCAGTAGAAGCATAATATAAACCCGAGTGTTAATAAGACAAGTAAATAGAAAAAAATACTTAGGAGGTTAATGAACTGTATATATAAAAATATGCAATATATACAGTACATAGAAAAACATATAATATCATGCATAGGACATAAAAGAAGAAGTCGATTATACTATACAACCCAAATGTAGTAGAAAATTTATATTGACATTTACGAGACTAAATATTAGTGAGAAAACTAGTAAAGTATGTATGCGAAATAAACAGTTGAAGCAGATGTGAAGATATATATAGTAAAGCAGAAGTAAGTGGACCAGTGGCATGATTATCGTCATTGAGAAAAGCAGAAAAACTGAGGTACCATTGAAACTGTGTATCGAAAGTATATACAGGAAAGAATAACTGTGTATACAAGGAAGAATTATAAAGTAACGTGTTCTCCGGCCTAAATAAGACTGCAACGACGGATTATCTAAATGAGAAAGTCACAGCAAAGAATTTAAGCATCGGAAAGTTAAGCATACATGGACTGAAGTAGCTGACTGACGATCAAGGAAGTCTAAGCAAAAATTTTGGTACCATAGAAGCTCAAGAAGGGCATTGTTCCCAGGTGAAATGTTATATAAGCAAGAAGTATTAATGTAAAGCATGAAGAATAAAGAAGGATACATAGGTTGAAATAATTGAGGAAATATATAAGCAAAAGTTTATGTAATGGAGAAGCATACATAGATAAAGAAATAATGAAATAACTAGTTACGTCATCATAAGCATAGAATAAAGTGCACCTTAAGTAAAAAAACTTAAGATAGGGAAATCTAATATAAAAAAAAATTAGATTAGAAACATGTGTATATAAAATAATGTAAATATTAGGCGATATCACGAAGAGAAGAAGTATATAAAGAAGTGTATAAAAAAGCAGCAAATAATTCTAAATAATGTGCATATATCTTTACCGAAATTTACCTTCAGATTTGCTGCATGAGCCGCAATCCTGGACCAGCTAGAAGCCATTGGAAAGCACAATCCTGTATACAGGACTCAGCCATTCTTCGACTAGAGATTCCTAGAAGATAAAGAAGTTTAAGAAATTGTAATACGCCGAAGAAAGTTCAATAGCAGTGGACAACGAGTTAAATAATCTAGTAGATTATTGAAAAATAACTAACCTTAGGGTATGGTCCAGATCAAATCGAGCCAGCTCATAGTCAATTAAATTATTAAGTGTTTAATATTGTCAATTTCTCCTGCCGATGTCACGTTCCAGGTCAATGTGCAAATCTGTAGGCACAAGCCGACGAAAAAATGGCACATTTCACAGTATAATTATCACCACATACTCAATATTCACGATACTTATAAGAATTTATTGTATTGTTTAGATCATCTAATGACAATACACGGAAAATCAAGAAAAACAAGTCGCCACTCATTCCCCTTAAGTATTAAAGGATCAAGGAACCCACCACGACAGACGGCTGCGCAGAGCCGAAAATGCCAGCAACCATCATAACACGAACACCATCTGCCAGGCTTCAACTAGACAACGCAATCCGCCAAACAACATGGAACACACAGAAGCAATTCGCCAGGAGGGCCATCTGTCAATAACCAGTCCAGCAGTTCAGAAAATTGCACCAAAGACACCACCTACCAGATCGAAAGCCAACCAGAGGGAAAGCGTGACCAATAACCAATAATCCACCCAAACAACAGCCATCAAGGAAACAAGGAACCTGTAAGAAAAGATGGCGTATCCGGTCGCCATCTATTATCCGCAAAGGGAAACAGCTCAAGAGTAACATCTTGCAATTAATTTCTATAAACAAAGTCAGCAAGTTGAAGTAGGTCAGCGAGTTTAAAGAAGGCGAATAAAATGCTATACAAAGTCAGTAAATTCTTTATAGGTAAACACGTAAAACTGAGTGAGATAAAATGCTATTAATATTAAAAATATTAAGTATTATTTGCATAGACAGGACCGTACTGAAGTAATAAAATGGTAGATGTACAGTTAAACTAATCAAAATGAGTTAATTTAAAGGATATACCTAATTAATTAAATATAATTTAGAAATAGGTTCAATAAACTACAATATCGGTATTATAGATAAACTACTAGAAGACAGGACCGTCTTTTGAATAACGTGTATATGATTTTAGAAAGAAATAAGTCCTTTAAACTAATTTTTCGAATTATAAATATTTCTGAAAAGGTGATAATTTAAAAATCAACTTTTCATGGGGTGGACGCATTTCATGGAGGGTAAATTATTCAAAGCAGGCAAGATATCATTGCACTACAATTATCAGCATTTCATAAAAAGTCAATAAAACATGTCTACACTTTGATTGAATAATAGGCGCCTATTAGCCAATCAACGGTATAAATAAACATTGTTACATATAGATGGAGAATTAGGATGAGTAAATATTCAAATATTGATAGGAAAAATACTAGGAGACAGGACCGTCTTGTAAATAATATTCAGTTCTACATACTTTTTGTTCTTTGTATATTGAAAATTTAGAATTAAATTTGTAATAGTATTAAGTGGATGTGACATGGTACGCTTTGGGTTCTATCCTTCATAAGTTCCTTACCCTCATCTGAGTCCCGCTCTGAGCACATGTTCGTGAACTCAGAGGTTGCCTATCCACTTCGTCGAATCTACGAGAGGTTTGTTAAAGTTCAGAGAAATATAATTTCCAAAGTAGAAGTCAGTAGTTCAAGTGCAAACTTTAAGTGAAAAACTAACTATAAATGAAACACAATACAAAGTCTTAAGAAAAATCTATATTTATAAAACAGTAAACATATAATTCATAAATAGACCTCAATCGGGATAGCATGCGCACCTTAGTAATCGGGTGTAATATAATCTTAAAAAGTTTCTGACCAATAGACATTGTTATTGTTTTTAACTGAAGTGCTTTCTTTGAGCTACTCTCCTGCACGCTAATTCAAGGCGTGGCATCACGCGGATAAAACCTATCGTGACAATATTTTTATTGTTTTGTCACTATTACGTGCTTAAAATTGACAAGTTTCAATATTTTTAATTTACAGTTTCAATCAACAAATTCCCAAATGACCATTACCTGTCGAATGACCCCGAAAGGGAAAAATATCGAATAAAGACAACTAACAACTGCGGGTTTGTAACATCGTAATTCATTCATTTTTATCGATCTAAGTGCAAAGCGGTTAGGAATAACGTTTTTCGTATTATTGGATTTAGTCTTACGCGTTTTGTTTCTGACAGCAAGTGCTGCATTGTTCGTGTGTCATCGATATTGTTTAAGAGCTTAATAAAATGATGATTGTTACTTCATCAAATACTAAAGTACGAAATTACGACGACGACAACTTTAGAAGTAAACGTAAGTAATGCCAAATTTATCTTTTATGCTTTGAAGCAAACAACTGGATGTAAACTGAAGGCCTTAGTTCTTGAAACCTTTGTAAATTAGAGGAGAATTCGACTGGAATCTTTTAAGGGGCAAGAACGGCAGAATTGTTATATTCATTCAAATAGCGTGTAACAAAAGTCATACTTCATTTGATCATATCGTCCTATATTAAATCAATAAATAACAAGAGTATAATTAGCTATAAAGGTTCTTCAATTTATTAGAAATCTCTGTTCCTTAATCGCCTTAATATAGTCCATAATTGCCATGGTCACAATAAATACTGTTTATGTTTGTTTTAAATTTTCATTGACACTGTTGCTAATTTTCGAAAACAAAACAAGGCCATCAACTTTTATAAGCTTCAATCCATCGTTTGCTTGTTTTGTTGCGAGGGCAGCTACAAAAGTTTATAATACTGGATAGCGAGATATCGGTCGATCGATTTGAAACTTGTTAAACAATAGTTTGTCAAAACTTTGTAATCGGTTCCGATGCGGGAACTGCGATGAAAATATTGAGTTTGGATTTATATAGATTGCCATCAATCAACCATTCGACAAAACAACAACGGGTTTTATAGACTGATTAATGTTTTTTGCATTTTTTGTGAAAACAGTTGGGGATATTTAACTCATTAAAATATTAGTTCAACAAAACGTTTAATTCGAGTTTAAAATCAATTATGGGGTAGGCCTTATGAAAGTAAAGAAATATGCTTTAAAATCTTTGTCAGACATAGAGACACAACCTGTACCTCTAAATGTTTGATAGGCAATTTTTGGACATTTTTATATGTATTCTTATTGTTTTCTATTTGGTGTTTTTGAATATTGTGAATTACTAGAACATTTAAACTGTTAATTAATTATCACTCCGTCCTAAGGTTAAGCCTGAACAGCGTAGCCAATTATGAACCTTAAACTTACAATGGTCAGCATATATGATCATATAAATTCTCCAACAAAGCATCAATCGAATAGACTTTGTCTCCCTTCCAGTCCGCTCAGCCATTCACAGGAACGCAGTCTCTGGTTGTTCTGTTGATAACTTAATCCATAATTCCAACTCAGAGGCTGCAGTCTACAGGGACGTAATCTCATGAGGGATATCCTCCTAAGTGCCAAAGTCGAATCTACGATAGATCTGTCAAAATTCTAAGTCAACTGATTTTAAATGTTAGATCGCGCAGTGAAGCTCTAAGTGGAATTAAGCTAAATCTGTAATCATTGCTCTTAAAAAACTTTATTATAAAATAGTGACCAAGACCTATAAATATTTCAAATTAAACCTGCACCGTAAAGACATGCGTATGCTAGCAAATATGGCGTAAATTCAGTAGGTCTTTGACCAATAGACACTGTTATTGTTTTACTAAAGTGCCTTCTTTATCATCTCTTCTCATCTGATGGAACCGTTGTTTATCTGAAAATTAATCAAAAATTCATTCCTTAGGATGTTAATTAGATAAGCGTTCTTGTATACCGGATAGTAAAACACGATGTAATATAAGATAACACCAAGGAATTCTTGAGAGTTAAGCACCTGATAGTAAATTCTGGATGGATAACTAATCTTTGAAAAAACTGAAGTGCAAAAATGTTCCAAATTGCACCTCTATAATTTTACAAAAGCAATTTGCACTATTTTATCCTGAAATTAAATCGCGGGTAGCAACACTTAAGAATGCAGCATTTCAATCTTAGAAGAGTTTAACTCAACTGAGGTTATAAGATGAATCATACTGCTTCAATATTGAAATTATGGGATATTCACGAATTTTCCACAGAAAAATTGAAATATCACGTAACTTCAATTTTTTAACAGTGTAATTCAATTGTAATTAGGCTGATGCAAAACTTCAAGTTTTGATCTATTCGCCAATTTATCGAAGAAGCCCTATAAGCATCATACCTTCAATTTTGGAGCTGTATAATTCAACTGAGGAAATCAATTGAACTAAGTTGAAGTTGCCATTTCTTCATTAATTTTTGGTAGAAAACACGTGAATGCATCACAACTTCAATTTTCGAGCGATTTATCTCAAATGGAGGACATTTATGTAGTTATACTGCTCCAATATTGAAGTTATGATATATTCACGTATATTCCAAAGAAATTTGATATATTCCATAACTTCAATTTTTAAATAATGTAGGTCAACTGTAATTAGGATGCCGTAAAACTTCAAGTTCTGATTCAAGTTCTGATCTATATCGTCAATTTTGGAGCTGTATAATTCAACTGAGGAAATGAATTGATCTAAGTTGAAGTTGTCATTTAATCATTAATTTTTGGTAGAAAACACGTGAATACACCAAAACTTAAATTTTCGAGCGGTTTATCTCAAGTGGAGGATATCAATGTAATTATACTGCTCCAATATTGAAGTTATGGTATATTCACGAATTTTCAAAAGAAACTTGAAATATCCCATAACTTCAATTTTTAAATAGTGTAGTTTAACTGTAATTAGGACGCTGCAAATTTCAAGATTTGATCTATTCGCCAACTTTTCAAAGAAGCCTTATATGCATCATATCTCCAATTTTGAAACTGTGTAATTCAACTGAGGAAATAAATTGAACTAAGTTAAAATTGCCATGTATTATTTAAATTTTGGGGTAGAAAACACGTGAATGCACCACAACTTCAATTTTCGAGCGGTTT
>MU184439.1:58818-145866 GCA_016904865.1 Pissodes strobi | reverse complement strand
AAAAAAAAATTAAAGTTCCTATTTAAAAAAAGAAAGTTGATGATGGCCCCTTGAAGACGAAACATCGGATTCCAAACTGGCTACCACCGTTGGATAACTTGGAAAAAGGGGCAATGCAAAAATGCAATTCAATTTAAAATCCGGTTTTAAATTAGCACAGGAAAAAAATTAAACGATTTTTCAAAATTTAGTTTTTTTCCGGATATCTCCGGAATTACTTGGAATTTTAAAACTTTCTAAAGGGCATATTGTCAAGCACCTAAATGCGCAATTTTGCCCCAATTTGACCGACATTGTATCCCTTACGAGTTCCCCACACATAGGCGGGAATTCGAGCCACTCTGTACTTAAAAGTTCCGAAAAATAATTGAAATACCCTTTCCGAGCATTTGTTTTTTATAAGTATTGACAGATCGACTTGAAATATTTAAAAATTTAACAATAAATTCATTGTTTTTTAGATATTCACGTACACTATAGTAATTTTTCCAATATCTAAATTATATAAAACATTTTTAGGTATCAGGAAAAACGAAAAGATTGGCTTTATTGCGATCAAACCTTCGAAACTACCTTTAAATTAGATTTGTCTTGCTTTAATTGATTTGATTATTTTTACATGTGAAATATTAAATATCATATTTTAAATTTAGGAGCAACAGACAGTTCAGATTTGAAGAGAGAGACAAAGAAGGGATAGTAAAGGGTCACTTCGGCTACTACGACAAGGAAGGAAAATTTAGAATGATGAATTATAACGCACATCCTGAAAACGGTTTCCATATGGAACCAGCACCAGAGAGCGAAATTGAAGAATAATAGATATATTGCCATTTATTCTAGTAAATTATTATATCAAAGTTGTTGTTCCTAAAAAGTTCTGAGTGCCTATTTCTTTGGAAAATATTAATATGATATAAGAAAACATGCTATCGTGTCTTATCCTGATATATTGCAACTCATTACTATCTTTGTACTTCCTAATACCATACAAGATATTTTGGCAAAAATTGAAATACGTTACTGTACGGCATTAATCCATTATTGATTAATATAGATAAACCGCTCCAAAAATTTAGGTCATTTAGCAATAGTCACAAATTATTAAATTAAAAAAGTGGGTATAATATGAATTACTTCATTATTATAAAACATTGTCTATTTTTCCATGATCTTAGCGTTCTCGTTGGGTCATTTAAAATGAACCACCAATTTTCATATATTAAACTTCTTATAACAAGTAAAAAACAAGGCTTTATGAACAATTCCCCATGGAAGTCTAATTAAGAAATAATTTCTGTAATTAAAATTCTTTAATGTGATATTTTATTCCAGCTGTCTATTACAGCTAAGTAGATATATCTATTATTTTATTATTGTCGCTGTGTAAATTATTGTAAATATATTCCACAATTTTATAGCTTAGCGTTTTAGCTGATAGGCCTCTACCTATATGTAAAACGAAATATGTACGATATAATGTATGATGTTTAATGGTACGTTACTATATGCGTAACGTATTGAGAATTAAGTATTATAATAGTACTAATTGCTGTACCATGTTTTATTACCAAGTTGATTTTTTATAAAATAAACACGTTTGTCTGAAACTATATATAAAATATATTAATTGATGGCACATTTGGTTTTGTTTATAGCCTTGAAATAACAAATTAAGGAACGTAAAAATCTTTTCAACTATATCGAAAGTGCCGGGTCTTGGCTTAGGTAAGTAAACTATCATCACAAGCATGTTCCCAAAGTTTCAAGTTTCACAATGGATGAACCCTCATTCCTATCGGTGGTTGTAGAACACATGTTTTGACGAAAAAATCAATATTCAACAATTTGGGACGCAAGTGTGTTAAGTAAAATAAGCGGAAGGACAAGAAAAAGAGAAATATAAATAAGATATTAAAATAAGGGGTTAAACATTTGCTTCATCAAAATATCTACTTTGGCAATAGCTTCAATTTATATCGATAAATTAAAAATACATATTCTAAATGATCAACTTCCTTAAGATCTCAGTTTTAGTACATTTCTCACAAAAATAAGAAATTATACTTATTACAATAAAAATATGAGTAATAAATTATTTGATTAGATCAACTTGGTATGTCATACAGACCACATCACTTTGTAGCAATATTCATATTTCCTAAAATCAAAATACCTACCTATTGTGTGTACAACACATAATTTACCAAATGCCGTGCAATTAATTTGTATCTTCTCAATTCTAAAAATATGTAGGTGAAACATATTATGACTAATTGATTTATAGCGTGCTGCTAAGTCCACCGTAATATTGTAAAAGTTTAATCAAGTTTTTACAATAAATATCACTGAATAGCAATAAAAGTGAACTGGGTAGTTATAATTTATGCGCTTATACGCCAAATTAAACCATTATTAATCCGATAAAGAAACCAACCCAGAAATCAATTTTCTACAACTAATTGGTCTAAAATCGCATACTGTTTTCCTTAGCACTATTTGCAGTTTAAAATGATACAATCCTTGACACACATATCAATTTCAATTCTCCGCACACAGAGAAGCAAAAATCAGTAGGTATCTAGAACAGAGGATATTTTTTTTAATGAAATGTAGTACGTATTTAAATCAACGTTTATTTAGTAACTAGCATAAAAATAACAATATTTGAAATAACGAATTGCAAATTAAAATTATTTTTATCGGGCTTACTGGGTCTCCATTTCATTATTCGCACAGCTGACTACTAAATTTTCATAGGTCCATTTTGGAAAAACCCGTTTGTATAAATTCAAGAGAACCGTATCTTGTGATTTTAGTTGGCCATCAAATACACATTTCATATGTCCGTGAGTTCCTAAAAATAAATTTGCAACGTATAGATTTAGCAGTCGTAACTGGCAATATTTTGAAGCAGATGTTCTATATTGTTTTGGCGTATTCATATTTTGGTGGTAAATGTTTGCCATGACGCCAGTTGGATTTTAACTAGGTAGCACCATTCCCAGGTCATAAGGTGTAATTGGCACTAAGTCGATTTTATCGCTATCTGTCGAGTGCTTAACTGCGATCGCTTTTTAGTATTCTGGGAGTTGTATTTCTATAATTTACATTTTCAATTATAGAGTTTAAACGAAAGCCGAATTGCTTCCTAAAAGTAAAGCCATTTTTTACGTATTTCAGCTTTTTTAGAGCCAATAAGTACATGCAGGAACTCGCCCGAAAATATCCTATCCTAATACAAATCCAAGTGAGGTTAAAGGCAAATATATACAATGATAATACTTTTAAAACATGAAAGTAAGTTTCTCAAATATGGGAAACGCAAATCCCTTACGAGTGTAATAGTCTCAAGTTGACGTGTTTTATACAGATTTAAAAAATGTAATCATCTGTTGTAGAACATTTATGTAATGTTCGCACCATAAGGAAACATTTTTAATTGATCATTTTATTCTTGATAAAAGATGGGGCATAAAGAAAATCATTTTCAATTCGAGGTGGTATATATTGAGAAGATATGTTCTGTATTTTTGAGGCGGATTCATCTAAATAATTGCCTATTACGGTCAATTCAATCTTAAATGGACAGAATGGCTTCTCTCAGGTACCTGGGTGTAAAAATGTTTACGTTCTAAGGGCAAATTTGCCCCCAAATTATTATTGTCATATGGTAAACTTGACAAAGTGCTCAAATAGTGAGAGCAATAAGCCGTCTTATTGCATATCCAAGTCGTTTTTGAAGTGAAACTTCTTAACGCGCGCCGGGAGTAAAATTTGAAGGTCGCGTCACGATGAGAGGCCGCGCTGGCAGGTGACGTAAACCGGTCACGATGTTTTATTGTGATATCTTTGATAGTTTACAAGCAAAATATATGGGATTTGCTCTATTACCTTGTCAAGACATAAGCGAAACTTTTATGAAGAATATATTTTTTTCATTTAGGGCATTCCTTTTTTGTTAATTGAGTGGTATGTTTAAAAAACAACTTTTTAGCCAAATCCGTTACGATATGTCTAAGGCTAGGGGTTTAAGTAAGTTTCACTTCAGATATGCGCACATAGTGCACACGCTTTTTTTGATTACAGCCAGTTTTCATATTTACCAGGAACAACCGGGGAATTTTGTGATTCCGATCATTATCTCCTATAAGTAAGGCCTGACTGCTTACGCGTGACGTCATCCAATGTAGTCAAAGGTTATTCACAGGCGTATATTAAAATGTACAATTTCTTTTAAAATTTCACAGTTAAGTAGACATATTGATGCAAGAAACTCGAAAAAAAAAAAAATCTTTTTTTTTGTAAATTTAACATTTTTCATATGTGATTTGAAACGTAATTGGGCTAATATTACTTTAAGCGCGACTGTTATGACTGATAATGTTTTTTATTCATTTTTTTTAATCAAAAATTAAATTGCAGTTTACTTACCTGTTTCTGCACACAAAAATAATATTTAAAGGCATCCGGTTAAAGCTCAGCCCCTAGACGCGCTTCATTCGATTTGTTCTTAAAGGAAAATTAAATTTCAAAGCAAAAACCTTTGAATATATCTACTTTATCAAAATAGGTAGGTGATAAAATGTAACTATAGGTATAAAGGTGTCATAATAGCTAATAGTAATCTTAATTTTACTAGTGTGTTTTCTCCATCCAAAGGACCCCTCAATATATAAATAGAAATTGGTGACAAATGCCTAACAAAACCTTTCAGAGCCTCTATAATAAAAGGATTAAATATTTTCAATTTATTTATTTCTTTCAATATTTTCAATCTAATTAATCTAGTACAATATTGTTAACTATTGTCCTGTAACTATTGATAATCACATTACTGCTTATTTTTTTAAAGTACCTAGGTATGGAATACCCATATGTGCATTTTATGTTCTAAGATAAATTCGCGAACGTAGCTTGTATACAACCTATTTATTTTGGGTCCTTTTAATCTGCTAAAGTCTATTATTTATCAAAATTTTTATTTACATTTTGACGACGATAATTGGGTGTGCTGTGTTCCATTATCATGCGCGCTTTTCCTCTCTTCAAAAGTTCTCCTGCTACTCCTCAGACGTGATATTTTCTATTTTTTTTTTCTTTTTGTTTTTAAAGAATCTCACAATGTCTGAAGTTTTCAAATGTTGCAAAAGCAAGATTAATAATAATTGGATCTGTGTGGTCTGTAATAACATATTTCATCCAAGTTGTTGGAAGAGGACAAAGGATTATAGAGTTTTATCAAAAAATTTATTTTTTTGCTCAGAGGATTGTGGAGATGAAGCGGGGAATGATGGTGGAGACGCAGAAAAAGCTCTCCAAAATACGATTGAGGAACTGAAAAAGGAACTGCAGATGAAAAATTCCTATACTAAGAGGATAAAGAGGAACTCTAGTGCCTTCGAGATTGAAGCTGCTGAACTTGAGACCGGATTACTCAGTGAAATTGAAACATACAGGCTTCGGATGAATAAGCTTCAAGAAACAACCGATGAGCAAACAAAAATTATACATTCTTTGCAAAATGTTGGCGTTGTCGACTCGGAAACACAAACGACTGGAAGTTTGAGTACTGGACAAACGCAGACATTAATTCTGAGCAGGACTTGTGAAACACAGACCGACGAGGGAACAGTTCCGCTACTTTCGTCTGAAACGCAAACAGAAAATACTTGTTTCAAATATTTTAATATGCAAACGACTCCGATAAAGCACGTGGGTTATAGCAACTTAAACAATTCTGGTACCCAAACTAAATTAACTTGGTGTTTAAAACCTAGAATTCAACGACAGTTTTTAAGTGTTAATGAACATAATAGGGACAATAGAAACATGATTGCCTCTCGCACTGGTAATGCCGAGAGTGGTAAACAGACTTTCTGTGCGTCTGCTATGGGTCGAAGCAAGGCACAACTGCTTCTAATTGGGAATAAAAATGACTTATAAGGTTTGCCCAAGCTTTTCAAATGGAAATCGCTATCAAAAGTCGATATTAATTCTCAGTGCTCGGAAGGAAATGAGCTCATGGAAGAGATAGTGAAGAGAGATGTTGAACTAAGTCTTAAATTTACAAAGAGTGGTTATGTGGTGCTCTTCATTAGTTTGCAGAATGCAGTTAAAGGTAAAATGTTAACTAAAGATTTCCTAAAAAGTGTCATGAAACATTATAGGAACACAAACCTTGTAATCGTAGGACCATCATATGTCTGTAACAGAAGAGTCTTAAACATGTTTATATATGAACTTAACATATCAATTAAAGCGTTCTTTCATTATGCTAGTGACCAAGTAAGATTTCTAACAATGAAGTATTTTGTGAGTACCTCAAAGCATCAAATAAATTCAACATACACACATGACAATAATATAAGGATGGTTAGTTATATATGTCGAGAAATCCTGAAGACCAGAAACTACGCTCCACAAGAAGCAACCAGGCAAACATTATCCAAGCAGAATATAACACAGAAAAGTTTATCTTTGGAGGAGCGATTGTTTGGTCTTCTGGGTAAGAAGGATGACTTTTTCCTAGAATTACGACGCGACGCGACGTTCCCAAAGAGGTATCCTTCTCCAATGGAGGCGATCCGGCGAGTGGATCTCCATGCTGATTGGTCTAATGATGATATTAACCGCGATTATAGTGACATTTGCGATCATTGACAAGAACACTAAGTCTCAAAACCAAAATTTTCTAACGCCTCCAGACCCGCGGACATAATATGGATCGACATAGTGCTATGCAGTCTTCCCAAATAGCTCAACTCCCCGTCTTAAGATAATGCATCTGAATATAGTGGGTCTTGCGGGCAAGACTGATTCTCTTGACATGTTGCTGTGTGGACATGATATTGATGTACTCTGCCTCTTCGAGCACTGGCTAACTAAAGACAAGCTTGACGTCACTCTTCTTAACAATTATAGACTGATATGATATTTTTGTAGCACATCTCGCAGGGGTGGTGTGTGCATTTATGCTAAGAAGGATTTGGATGTTGGTCCATGTATTTGTAGCAATAGCATAGAGAGGGAATTTTAAGCTTGTATAAGTGCCTTAACTATAAGCAAACTAAAATATAAGATATTCGAAATTACCATGTATCGAACTCCTGATAATGACACTAGTGCTTTTTTATGGTCTTTCAACATTGTTGAGGCGGGTGTATCAATTGAATGATCTTTATATATTTTGTGGCGATTTTAACATCAATTTGCTTGAGGTCAATAATAATAGAACAAATCTAATTAATACCTTTTTGGAATATGGAATGAGAAAGCTCGTTTTTGATGCTATGAGAATCTCAGGAGAATCTGCGACTCTAATAAGTTCAATTGGACACACCTTCTGTTCTGACCATACTTATGAAGTAGGTTCGTTAATGTGGATGTGTGCAGTGGATATGTGTTTAGAAGAATCTTAAATGAACTGGAGCGAAATGTACAGTGCAAGTAATTTTGATTCGGGTTTGTTGTTTATACAATGACTTCATTTATTACTATAATAGGGCTTTTCCAGTAACAATGGTAAAACAAAAAGCAAATCAAAGAAAAAAGTGGTTTTCCTTGCAGCTCAGATGCAGCATGATTTTCTGTGTGACCTAAATAAATTAAGAAAACAAGTAGATAATCTAGTTGTCTCTTGTATAAAGAATCTGTAAAGAAACGACGGCGTTCTTTAATGACAACAGACTGAAGCATTCATTAAATATAAGTAAAGAGAGCTGGAAAATAATTACCGAACACAGAATTCATAAAAACCATATTAAGGACATTAGAGTTACTGCACAGAATGGCTCTGTTTAAGTTGTAAAGGACGTAAGGGCTATATGCAACTTGTTCGGTGACTCTTTTAACTAAAACGACGGAATGTAATTCTGGTCCTTCTAGAGACCTTCATCTGATCAATGTCTCCTCAAATTTACTTTTATCACCGACCGATCAGCTGGAGATTGAAGGCTTACTACGAAAAACAACGTTAAAACATGCTGCGGGCATTGATGGGATCTCGGGTAAGGTTCTCAGAAAAACTAGTCACCTAATATCGATATCACTGAGCCATCTCGTGAATGAATCTTTTACTAATGGGATATATTCTGAGCCACTAAGGAAGTCTAAATCAATAAGGGATCCAGCTCTGACATTTCTAATTGTAGGCCTATCCCTATTCAAAATCAGATCGCTAAAATATTTGAAGCAGCATTCGCTGTGAGACTGGTCAACTTCCTGGTACACTCACAACTTTTAAACAAAATTCAGCATGGGTTTCGTAAACGGAGATCTACTGTGTCGGCCATTGACAGCTGGATAAATTTTGTCTACAATGCCATAAACAATAAATAACACGTCGTGGGGCTTTTTTATCATCTGAGTCAAGCATTCAACACCATTGATCACGGACTGTTGCTAGATAAGCTATATGCTATAGGGGTTCGTGGAAATGCTCATTCATGGGCAAAAAGTTATTTGGAGAACCGCAAGCAGATCGTTGTGATTGATTGTGTGGAATCTGACAAAAGGTCAAGTAATATTGGTGTACCCCAAGGTTCAATACTAGGGTCATTGTTTTTTTATCATCTTTGACAATGAATGACCTTGAATCATTTTACTGTACCCCAGATCTGAAAGTGTTGTATGCATACGATACGAACATGTTAGTAAAGCATGGGTGGGTGGGGACTGTTTCTGGCAAGTGCATCGCTACTTCGGAGGAATTTCAGCCATATTGCTCAATGAATGGACTAAAACTTGATGATTAAGTTAGGAGGAAAGTCCAGCCAGAGCACTAATGCCTTTAAGCTCCTTGGACTACATGTGGACCAAAAGTTAACCTGGGAAATTCACATTGCCCATATATGTAAAAGATTGAGTGTCTCGTGTTATGTTATAAGGAATCTTCAGAATACTGTATCAATTAGTGTCCTGATGATGTTATATTATGGCATTGTGCACTTCCATCTTCAGTATTGTCTACTTTTTTGGGGATCCTCAGTCCATATACAAAAAGCTTTATATGTCAGAAGAAAATTCTAAGATGTATGAATAATGAATCTAGAAGAGTATCTTGCAAGCCTTTGTTTTGAAAGCTTGGAATTATAACTTTGCCATCAATGTACATCTTTCAACTTGTAATGTACATTAAAGATTATTATGAGAAGCACAAGAAAAACTTTGAGTTCTAAGAAAGGAAGCTGTTTGATATGTGTGTCTATTTACGTATAGTTTTTCATTGTACAATGTTATTTTATTTCGTCGGAAGCACGACGTATATGTCTTAGTCTATTTTATCCCGTAATTAAGTACTTTGCATAGTTTTAGATGTTTTGACTAGCTACATAAGTTTCTATAATTTTTTGTAAACATTTCTATGTTCTAAAAGTAGAAATTGGAAAATGCTTTTAATAATTTTGAAATTTTGAAGAAGTTTTCTTTTGTTTATCATTTTTCTACAAGTTTTAGTAGCCCAAAATCGGCCAACCACATCAAATATATAATTACCATATCTTTTATCTGAACTATAAAAATATACTGAAAACAAAATAACAATAAATCTTTAAAATGTATATGTTTAAAAACTTATATTGTTGCGAATTTGCAGAATTGTCTCGTCCTGACCATCAGGATTTGGCTTGGCTGGCTCGGTAGTTAGTTTCATCTATTATTTGATATGTAAACCTATTTAACGTATATATTTAGTTGCTTAAATTTTTACAGCATTTGTTAAATGACATTTGATCAACACAATTGCATTTAAAAGCTTAAGAAGAAGTAAAAAGAGGAGTTAGGAAATCTATTCTCGAAGATGTGCTTCATTGGTGAAAAAACGGGGAATTACCTAATTGTTCATTTATCCAAGACTAGCTCGCCTTGCAAAAAATACTTCTCTGTTGTAGCAACATCCGTACCTGGTGAGCGGATATTTTCCAAAGCAGAGCTCATAGTCTTAGACCAAATTAAAAAAAAAAAGTTTTTAAATGGAACTAAATATTTCTAGAAAATAATTAGGTTATTAGGTTGGTACCGTTTATTTTCATAAAGGTTTTGATATCGTTATGTTTCACTTTCCGGTTTTTATATATTAACTTTCCGGATTTTAAATATTTATTTATATTGAATATAACTTTACGAAAGCAACATTTACATTAAGCATCTAATGTATGTTAGAGTCAAATTTTTTTTTAAATATTTTTATTATATTTGCTTTAGGGCTAATAGGTCTTCTCGTGTTTTAATATGTTTGTGATTGTGCTAGGAAACCTCGCTTGAAAGGTTACATTATTATTTTTTCTATATTTACAATATTAGTGTTTTATTGTAATTCAATATTCAATAAAACAATAAACGTATCCAAGTCAATATCCACATAAAAAGTATTGAATATCTGATATTTAAAGGTACCAAGTTACACATCACTAAAATTCACTAAATAAAACAAAATATGCGAAATTGGTAATTGCTTCTCACCTGACAACTTAAAAAAAACGCATTTTTGGACCCTATACTACTGTCCTTATCGGATAACCGGGTTGAAAGGGTAAACTAGTAATTCAAGACAAATATTTTCCGGGTTGCAGCATTATTTTTGTCGAAATCGTAATCGTTTCTTTAAAAAATAATTTGTGGCAAACTACACTGAGAAGTAGCCCAAATTGCGATAAAGCGCCCAATCTGGCAACACTGGATACACAATACATCGAAGACGGCGAGTTGGGGATTGGAATTCCAGTCGTCCAGCGTGACAAGCAACGTTATATGCGTGATAAAATAGTCAATACTTTTACATCTTATGGCAAAAGCAATTGACTACATTTGATGACGTCACTGCAGTTTCAGTATTAGTCAGTAGGCCTACTTATAGAAGGTAATGTTCCGATTCGCTCTCGCTCTCCATAGTGTGAAGTTGCAGCATGTTGACTCTTAATTTAATCCATTTCGCTAGGAAATTGGAACTCCCAGAACGAGGTATACTTTTTATTCAACCGTTTAAGTTAAGAAATACTTTTTTACAAAACATTAATGAAAATGTGAGGTTAAAGCTGAGTTTTGTGAATAAAAGCTTTTCACAAAAATTCCTATAGTACAGTTAAAACATGCTTAGAAAGGTAATACTGATCTATATAATACATTCCCTTTTTATGAGTATTCTATATTTTATTATTTAATATGTATTAACTCCATTATCGTATACTAATAGACATTTTTAATGTATTTGTGAATTGTGAATTACAAACAGAACATATTTTCCTACCTCAAAAGATCATTCGTCTATTAGCATTCTGCATATGTCAGCTATGAATCGAACTTACCCAAAGGTTCCTTAATATGTCCCGTCCTGCCCATTTTAGTTCTAAGTTTGCAAGGTTTGAAATATAAAATATCATCTCTATTGAAGAACATGAATCGAATAATAGCAGACTTCTTGTAAATTTTTAAGGGGTGACCTAAAATATTAAAACACAATACAGAAACAATAACATAGAATAAAACAATTCGAAGCATATTGGAAACAAATATAATAAAAAAAATACATTAAATAATATATATATTTTGTGTGTAAACTAACTATCCGATGGTTTAGCACTTTCACAAAAATCGAAATTAATTTCTGAATTTACATTCATGATCGAAATTTTAAAGATGGCGTTTTAATTTCTCCTTAGAATTTAAAACCTTTGTTCTAATAAACCCATTAGTTTTTATGGTGAAATAATATATATTGCACCATTCTAGATGGCGCTAAGTTTAAAATTTCCAAACTAACTCATTGGGTTTTATGGTGTATTAGTATAAACTCCATCATCCTAGATAGCGCTTTGTCATTGGCGGCTAAGTTTAAAATTCTAACTTGTTGGAAATTATGACCAACTGTAGATGAACAAATATACTGTGAAAGTGCAAATGCCATCACCAAAAGGCCTGAATATTATTCCTTTTTAATATGTGACCACTGCGATTTTAAAAATGAATTGAAAAGTATAAGCGATTTAAATAAAAACACTCATGGATGTATCAAATGACGATCTGTATACATATAGCTTATTGACCATTACGAGTTGGCTGAAAGGCGACAGCGACTACCGCTTCGATAAATCTATTGAAATCAAGAATAAAATTTAATACTGTCAATGAAAGTATTGTCGAAACAAACCGCCCAAAAGTACTCCCTTATTACAAAGGGATTGTCAACGAAATAACAAGATTTTGATTTTGAATTACAGATGCGGAAACAGCTACTCAAATGGTGAATCCTTTAAAATACGATTTTGAAGGAAGAGTAACTTCTCGAAACTATATTGAGAAAGGAAATATCAACCCTCAATTCCCAAACTGCAATGGAGCCACATTTTGTCAATTTAGTTTCAGAGCAAGAAGTATAAATGTAAAGAAAAATAAGCATTGTATGTTTACGAATACCAACCAGAAGCTGCTATACGTACCAACTTTGATAAATTACTTAAAACATTTTGATACAGAATTGGCTTTCGTATTACAAGACTAAGATATTATAATAGCAGTGAATTTAATAACAACAAAATGTTAGAACAAAGAGATAAGAACTGAGTATAGAATAATGATAGTAATTTGCGCCAATAGTTACAGAATATGGACAATAGAAGATTTGGTGAATATGGTATAATGAAAGTTGCAAAAACATAGGGAACCCGAAAAGAAAAGATCTGGAGAAAATATAACGATGGATATCGCAGAAAATTAAATAAATGCAGAATAATATTAATTACACCGAGGAATGCAATACAGAAATTGATAGAAACGAATAGCTTCAAGAGCAGAAGACGTTCAAGAATAACAAAGGAGTCCAAGAAGACAAACTCACCCTTTACGATTCGATGAGTATGAATTATACGCAGCATACTGTGAATTTTCCTGCCAAGACCTTATAACTTACTGACTCATAGCTAAATGATTTCAAGAAGGATGCCACGACAACATGTATGCACCAGCTGCCGAAGTAAATTTGACATATAGCCTTAAATAAATTATGACCAATCAGCCACCTGGTTGTAAATACATACTGCGTGTTTAAATGGATTTATCAAAATAACGTCTATACTTAAGCACTAGGTGGAAATAAAACAAATAGATGTTTACATATACCAAAAAAACTGAAACGACATCGACAGATTCAATCAATGAGCATAAAGAGTGGGTTTATGTAGCTTAAAGATAACCATTTCTTCTACACTAAAAATAACGTTGTTATGCTTGTCTTTGTGCATATTTCACTGACAGGTGGCAATGTTGAAGAAACAGGGAAATATTTTATAGTTTTCTATTTAGTGCTCCTCCTCGGAGGCAGAGCAATTTTTTGAGTTCTACCAAAGAAAATTCTACTATGATAAGAAAGCCCACCACACGTTAAATATTTGACCCCCGAAATGGGGCCAGACTCTGAAAAGCCTGGCCCCATCGAGAGAAGGTCACTTCAAATGAGTCTGCGGCGAACTCGCTGTTGCCAATTCGCGTTGGAAGAAAAACACGCGTGGCTAAATTCGCATATTGCGAAATAATGGCAACGTGGGGCATGAATCGTCCGAGGGTTACCGCCGCGAGGTAAAATATTGTGAGTGCATTGATGTCTCTAAGCCGTTTCACGTGCCCCCATAAGCATGAGCCGTCTTATCGTAGTAGAATTTTCTTTGGTTCTACTAAACTTTGACAATAGTGCCAACATAAAAAAAAATAAGGTTACATAAAAGAGATATTGTTCGTCACCGTCATTACTCAATACGCCAGGATAATTTCCCCAACCGAAATAAAAACTTGTTGAAAATACTCAATATCTCGGTAATTTTTGCTTGTATTAAATTACGTTCCTGTTCTCAAAATGAGATACCAAAAAATTGTTCTGCCTCCGGCGAAGAGCTCTAAAGCACTATAAGAAAATTATTTGAATTGAAACCAAAACAGTTCTTAGGCACTAAAAACAAAAAAAAAGGAAATGAAGAAACAAAAAACATCAAGAACAAATCATAGAAAAGATCTCAAACAATCTGTAAGAAGGCGAAAACTCTAATAGAAGTAAATGTTGAACTGCAAATTAATGAGGAAATATATGAAGTTCGCGAGTTAATGCAGGTTTTTGGAAACTTTTCCTGCAGGTGGTAGACGCCTTAGCCTACTCGCATCGTCCGGTGAAAGACCACCCCACCAGAATTGGGAGGCGCTAAGTGGTTTTCCCAAATCACGTTCCGCTTCCGCGCTGGTGGTCTCGGGTTCCACAGTAGGAATATATGGACATGATGGTGCTTCCAGGATCAAAATATTCCGGAAGTAAACTCCCCGGCCATTCGGATCTCCGGGCGCTGGGTGGCCCTGGGAGCCCTTCATTCCGCATTTCACAGACAGCAAAGATACCGAACCAATTTAGAATAGATTTCTGCAACATAAGAGGCCTAAATACAAACATAAATTCGGTACACCAACATCTACAAGCAAATAGACCACATATATTAGCCCTTACAGAAACACAGGTATGTTCTACAACAACAACAGTGAATTACCTCTATCCTGGTTACGACTTACATACCCGATTTAGATATAAGTTCGGAATATGCCTTTTTGTCCGAAGCGACCTTTCATGTCACCGCGAGGAAACACTCGAACCGAGCAACCTTGACGTCATGTGGCTCAAGTTCACCGCCAAGGGATTAACCAAGTTTATATGTTGTCTCTATCGCCCTCCGAGCGATAGAGCCTACCAAAGCTTTTTCACAACACTAGCTACCACTTTTGACTCAATACAGGTCGATCACCCCAGTTCAGAAATAATCGTTCTGGGAGACTTTAATACCCACAACACCAACTGGCTCAAATATCACAACAAGACCGACAACGAAGGTAGAGAAGCGGAAGCATTTGCCATCAACTTGTAGACGAACCAACTCGAATCTCAGAGAGGGGCGAATTCGCCGCCCTCCTGGATCTTTTTCTAACCACCAATCCTGACCAGTACAAGGTTACAGTTGGTCCGCCATTAGGTACTTCCGACCACAAACTTATTAGAACGGTTTGTGAATTGCCACCCATAGAGAAGGATCCACCATTGCCTCGCAAAATCTGCCATTACAATTCTGCAAACTGGGACGATCTAAGACAGTTTTACCTACATTTTCCTTGGCTCGACGTCTGCTTTGCCACTGACGACCCGTCAGACTGCTGCGAAGAGATCATGCAAGTAATCTCCTCAGGAATGGAAGCATACATCCCAAATTCCATCAAGTTACCATCAAAAGGAAAGCCCTGGTTCGACAAAAGATGCGAAAGAGCTGTAGGAAGGAAACAGCAAGCCTATAAGTACTGGCAGCAAAATCAGGCCGCTGAAAATCGCAATTATTTTATCGAAGCGAGAAACGAGTGCAAGCGTGTGATCGAAGAAACTAAGGACAAACACAATCAAAAGATCAGGAATAAACTTTTGCAAGGCCCCAGTGGTTCCAGGAATTTCTGGTCGGAAGCAAAGGCAGTAAGTAACAACTTTACAAAAACGTCTCTCCCGCCTTTGACGGACGAACGTGGCATCACGGCGACTACAGCCAAGGAAAACGCAAACATGCTCGCCAAAATGTTTTCATCGCACTCTACGTTAGACGTGCCCCAAGGCAAGACTCTCCCCACCATACCGAACATCAACACTACCATGGCAGAAGTCAAGTTTTCTCACCGTGATATTCGCAAAATCCTTGAAGTTTTTTCCAGGCTTTTTTCTCTTTCTTACAGAAAAGGGATTTACCCATCCTCTTGGAAAGTCGCTCGAGTGCAACCTGTTCCAAAAAAGGCAAGAAAACTACGCCCTCAAACTATCGCCCAATTGCCTTGCTTCCAATAATCTCCAAAGTCATGGAACGTGTAGTCAATCAGCAACTACTCAAATACATCGAGAACAACAGAATAATCAGCGATAATCAATACGGCTTTCGCAAAGAGAGATCGACAGGAGAAATTTTGGCCTATGTCACTCATATATGGAGTAGGGCAATTGAAAACTACGGAGAGTCTCGAGCGATTGCGTTGGATATTTCAAAGGCATTCGACAGAGTTTGGCATGACGGACTGCTCAACAAATTGCCGTCCTTCGGACTGCCAGCCTCTCTCTGCAGCTGGCTGGCCAGTTTCCTTAAGAACCGATCCCTACACGTTGCAGTCGATGGACACATCTCGGACACATTCACCATCAACGCGGGCGTGCCTCAGGGCGCAATACTTTCACCAACTCTGTTCCTCATCTATATTAATGACCTGCTGATCGAAACGAATAATCCTGTTTACAGTTTTGCAGATGACAGTACCCTTGTCTCCCACTTTAGATCAGAAAAACCCTTACCAGCGACTGAAACTCATCACCGCAGACAGGAGCAGATTACAGCAATTAATCAAGACCTGGAGAAAGTTCAAACTTGGGGCGACCGAAATTTGGTCCAGCTCAATGCAGCAAAGACCCAAGCAGCAACGTTTACTAAGAGGGTCAATACAGCGGGCCCTGACATCATTATGGCAGGATCGACCATTCCTTCATCCTCGTCAATCGGGCTGCTGGGTGTCTCGGTCAACAGCAATATGTCTTGGCACGACCATATTGCTAACATCGCGAAATCAGCCTCCCAGAAGCTTGGTGCGCTATTTCGCAACAAAAAACTCTATACACCGCAGCAGTTGCTCTTGCTGTACAAAGCGCAAATAAGACCGTGCTTACAATATTGCTCACATATCTGGGGTGCCGCACCAAAGCATATCCTGAAACTGCTGGATTCCATTCAGAAGAGGGCTGTGCGTCTCGTCGGGGATCCGGAGTTGACCCGGAATCTGGATAGTCTGGAACATCGCAGACATGTGGCCGATATGTCTCTGTTTTACAGATACTTTCACAGCAGATGTTCCCAGGATTTGGCCCGCATCATCCCGTCCCTGGCAACTCCTGTCAGGCAGTCCCGACAGACGGCAGGAGCGCACCAGTTCGTCATACAACTAGAAACACCTAGAACATCGCTTTACCAGAACTCCTTTGTTTGGCGCACTGCTTCACTGTGGAACTCACTTCCAGGACATCTGCTTCCCTCTAATTACAACCTACAAATATTCAAGAACCGTGACAATCAACATCTTCGCACACACACCACTCGTCGAGCGCCATAGGATCTCCCTTTAGTGTGTGTGCCACTGCCATAAAAAAAAATAATAATAAATGCTTGAACCACCCATCAAACTCATCCGTAACAGAACAATACAGCCCTAGGTCTAACACAAACTCAATTTGATTGAAGGAAAACCCCCACATAAATATAATGCTGATTTCACTACTGACTAGCTAGCCACTAGAATGGCCGACACCAGCCAGTCGTACGGTGTTTAGTACGTGTGTGTAGTCGCGCAGTGTAAGTGCGATAGAAACATGTTGAGTAAACTGATATGTATATCAGTGAAACCAAAAATCAATAAATTAGACATCTTTATTAGTTCTTAGATTTTCCTGTTTATAATATCGCCATATTCGGCGTACGTACTGGAATGTGTTTATGTAAGAATGAATGAGGACTTGCGTGCTCTAATATAGGATCACTTTTAGAATCTAGTTAGTTCTCTCTCGGCTTGTTTTTCGTGTTGTCTTAAGACAAAAGACAATTAAATATTTTAAATTGAAATTCAAATATCTTTTAATTCTCCGTTCATTTCCCAACAAAGCACGCGGTACGAGAACACGTAACCATAGAATTAATGGCTACCTTATAAGTATATTCATGTCAAAAATTAAAATAAAACTGATTGATTGATTGATATATGAAGTTCGATATTGTCGACTAAAGGTAAGCGCAGACTGGCCCGAGCCGAACGAACCGCACGCGCCGACCGAGCCGAAACAAAATATTGTTGAACGAAGGTGCGCAGACCATCCGGAGCCGCAACAATCGAATTGCCTTCGTTGAACACAGTGTATATTTTGTTTCGGCTTGGTCGGCGCGTGCGGCTCCGGCCAGTCTGCGCTTACCTTTATAGGGAATTTGATGCATTTATCACTAGCCATAAACCCGGATATTCTTTTTTCAGTATTATATTTAAGTCAATTTCTTGTTAGCCCGAATGAAAGAACATGAAAATCCTAGAAGATTTTAGAATATTTGAAGCAGACGAAAGCTGGGTTGGGCTAGAAATAAGGCGCATAGAAAAAACATGTCAAGCTTCGTTACCTTTATCCTAATTAATCCAGTTTGCAGAAAAGAACTGTGTTCGGCCCAAGTTACTTTCAGTAACAATGGAAGACGCAAGCAAATAATAGACTCTATACCTACACCACTTAATTAAAGGCAAGGAAATCACCTGGGTCTATGTTAACACTAATGAAAATATTTTATGCAGTTTAATATTCCACTTAAAAATTGTGCGAGGATGAAAATAATATATAATGTATTGCACTTTGCACACCAACCTTTTACATCTGTCATAAGAACTGACGGATTATATGAAGTCAAGAATAATGCTATTCTGGATGCTGCCTATTAGTACTAGTGAAAAAGTCTACCCAAGTATTCCCTTCGTACAAAGAGCCCTAATAATTCATTCTGCAACATCTAAACTGAATATTTCGTATACACACTTTTTAAAATTTTGTCCGTATTGAAATGATTTTGTTAAATCTCTTACCTGACAACACAAGTCGTTTGATTACAAGTCTGTCGGGGTTACAGGATATCAGGTTCCCTGTAGCGACTAGAACAAGTGTCCCCAAAATTTCCTTATAGCATAACACCGGCGCAGGAGGAAATTGTATTGGGGCATAGAATGTTGCAACCGAGGTCGAATTTGGTTGAAAAAATCGCTCAAACTGAAACATTGAAATTGAAATTACAATAGATTTCAAAAATATATGCCAATAATTATTAAAACAATATTGTTAGGTTTTAAAAACTATAAGAATTGACCGGTGGACAAACTAAAATACCTACAAGAATTTTATTTTAAACTTTTTATTCCATATTAAGAGGCCCGTCATCGACTTTTTTCCGTAAGTGTCATAATAATTGAAATATTCGCTGTAAGATATAACTCCTAAAAATACAAGGTGCTAAGTAGAAGTTAAAAGACGTAAAAATAATTTTTTTTCGTCGTAAATAAGCCGATAAGTCGAAAACTAAAAATATTCTTAGAGCTAAATTTTTTTCTCCACGTTCTCTAGCTAAATCCAAAATTTCGAGTCGAATTAGAGAAAAACACCGGTAGTTTCTTCCAATAGAAGCCCGTACGATCCGGCCCCTATGGCCTAAAATAAAGATAAGATCCATGTAAAAATACGGTTTTGTCCGTTCGACGATATTTGCATATTTTGACCAGCAATTAAAATCGACGCAGTAGCATATATTCGACTAGGTTCCACCGATGTAGGCTCTGTTCTGGCTTCTTAATTTCGAGATCCAACGGAAGACATTCATAACATTAAAATTTTTTTTATTTATTTATTTAAGCATTTTTGTCTAACAGGAAATCCATTTATAAGGCAATAATGTACAAATATAAGTGAAAAATACAAATTAGTGAATAGGTAACAATATTTAACACATTGTGTTAGTTCATAGTTATAATAAATTGTATAATACAAATTTAAATCACAAATTATATAAGTTGATGCGAGAACTGACTTACTGACATATGAAAAATATCAAGGTTGCCAACAATATTGTTGTACTGGGCACACATTTTATATATGGGTTCTCTTAGCATTAGATGATTTTATGCTGATGGCAGGTAGAATAAGGTCCTGGATCTTGTAGCAATAGGAGGAACACGGAAAAATAAACAATTCCGCAGATGATCGGAGTCTACCAAACCCCTAACTAGTTTAAATAAAAATAATAAACAGACATAATTTCGCCTTTGGGCAAGTGACGGAAATCCAAATCTACCAAGCAACAATGTATGATCGATACCACGAGCAGGGTAAGTACCACCCGTTTTAAAAGCGAGATATTTCAAAAACCTTCTCTGAACGCTCTCAATAGCGTTAATGTATTCTTGATAGAAAGGGCTCCATATTAAGGATGCGTATTCCAGCTTGGACCGTACATACGAATGGTACAATACTCTGAGTGACTGGATATTCTCGAAAGGCGTGCACGTTCGAATCAAAAATCCCAGCATCGCTATGGATGCTTCTCTTGTTTTTTGAACATGTGTATTGAAAGAGAGTCCCGGATCAAAGTACACGCCAAGGTCTCTAAAGCTCTCAACTCGTTCCAAGACTGACGACATTATACTATACTGAAATAGAATGGGATTCTTTTTCAAAGAGAAAGTCATGATTTTGCGTTTGTCGACGTTAAGGGGGAGCATGTTATCCGTGCACCATTGATTCAGGCTGCCAAGGTCTTTCTGGAGCCTCAAACAGTCCTCCAGAGAGTGGATGGTTGAGAAAAGTTTAAGGTCATCAGCGAAGAGAAGGACGTTGCTGTTAAATATCTCAGTTATGTCATTAATAAACAACGAAAATAGCAGGGGGGCTAGGTTGCTACCCTGCGGAGCTCCACTGGTAGCCTCGAAAGATAAGGATCTATGTCCTCTATGCTCAACATAAAGGTGGCGGTTTGAAAGATATAAGGAGATAAAATTGCATAGTTTTTGATCGAATCCAAAAGCAGCCAGCTTCCTCAAGAGTATCGAGTGATCAAGTCGATCAAAGGCCTTTGAGCAGTCGGTGTATACTGTGTCAACTTGCAGTTGGGAATTTAAAGCGTTACTGGTATATTGCATAAAACAAGCTAGGTTAGTAACAGTACTTCTTGCAGAAAAAAATCCGTGCTGTAGTGGTGTAAGTACGCACCTTACCTCTGAAAAGATTCTTTCATACATCGCCATTTCGAAGACCTTTGCGAACACACTAAGTAGACATATGGGTCTGTAGTTGTCGACCAAATCCACCCTGCCCTTTTTAAATATTGGACAGATTTTCGCGGTTTTGCAGCAGTCCGGAAATCGATAATTTTTTAGGCATAAATTGATGATATAAGAGATGGGCTGAAGCAGGACAAACCTGCAGTCACGCGCCAAAAAGCCTGGCACGTTGTCGGGACCCTGAGTCATTTTTGGCTTGAGTTTGCAAAATGTCTTCAAAATATCAGAATCCGAGAGCGATTTTAGAGATAGATGTACGTTGTTAGAATAGATGGGCGGTTGAATAGGGATATCCATCTTTGGTGAGTATACACTTTTGAAAAATGACGCAAATGCGTCTACAACCCCCCGAGACCCACTGCATTCAACACCGTTCAGGTAGACGAGGTTTGGAATGCTTTGTTGGCTCCGTCTCCACCGAGAAAAAGACCAAAACTGGGAAGGGTCTGAGCCAATACTCGCCTCGCAACGGGCAGTGTAATCGCCATAATCAGCATCAATATCTCGTTTTATTTTAGCTCTAAGAGTACTAAACTGATTTAGTAGTTCGGTAGAATTGGATTTTTTTAGTTTTTTGCGAATTCGTGCCTTAGATTTAATGGTTTTTATGGTAGCGGAGCTATATCAAACTGGATACTCTCTACTATGGTTAATAGTTTGGGGAACACATTTATCAAGAATCGAATACAATGTTTGGTAAAAATAGTTGCAGGCGCCCTCAGGCGAAGCATAATCTTCCAGAGGAGACCAGTCAGCACTCGACAATAGATTATATAATTTATGAAAGTTAGCTTTGCGATAGTTGTAACATGTTTGTGTGTTTTTGGCTTTAATAGGTGTCAATTTATTTATTGATATGTTTAAGTCTATGCCGAGCGCAGGATGATGGCCGTCCTCGGGAACAAAAGGCATCGGATTTCGCGCAGCCTGAGATGGAACATTCGCAAAGAGTAAGTCGAGAGTTCGACCATTGAGATTAAGGACATAATTATATTGGACTAGATTATAGAAGTTAGCAAAGTCTAGGGCGATCTGAACCTTAGTATCATTAAAACTGTTTTCCACATTGAAATTTTGTAGGTTGAAATCCCCCATAATTACAAGATTACTATCCAAAAAAAGAGGAAATGTCTCGAGGGAATCAAAAAAAGACTGGTATTCATATGCCGCGAGATTGGGGGGAATATATATAACTAGCACATATAGTGATTTAAATTTAGCAACAATCTTACTGCCAACTATATCAACCATAGGGTTTTGATCTTGGATGCCTGATACGTCAAGTTAACTCGCCTCAAACTCCCTGGAAACAGCCAACAGCACACCACCTCCTCGGAAGAAGTTAATTTCCCGAAATTTGCGGTCGCTTCGGAAAACCATGTAGTAGTCGTCAAATAATTCCGCATTTAGAACATCTTCGTGGAGCCATGATTCAGTTATTGCTACAATCTGGTACTCATGTGAACTTGCTAATGTGAAGAATCCGTGGATTTTTGTGTCGAGTCCTCTTGCGTTTTGATAGTAACATATTGTGTTGTTGCTGAAGGGAGATGATGATTTTATGTTCATGTCAGACAGGTTTATGCGTTTAAATTAAGTGATACGATGTGGGGAACACCACGAATATATTTTATACGCAAGTTATGCTCTCCAGAATCCGTCCTTATTTGAAGCTCGGTTTTTAGATCTTTATACTCCTTTACTTGGGTGGGGGTTCTGTCATTGCTGAATGATAGATTAGAGAAATCCTGATTTTGTCTGATTGCCCTCGAGTGCCGAATTATCTTAGACACATCAGATGGAGAAGACATAATAATTTTAATGGGGCGGGCACTGTTAGGTATGGCTTTCCCCACTCGAAAAATTTTCAATGTTGAAATATCCAAATCTGGAACCGCAGAGTGTATTATTTCTCCTATAATACGCTTGTCGGAGGATCGCTGTTCTTCCCCTGCAATGGTGAATTTAGTTTCAGATAATCCGAAAACCATCAGGTTAGACTGGCGAGATTGGCGGTCACTCAGTTCGGAGATATAATCAAGCCTTTCAGGCGATTGATTGGAATCATTCTTGGTAATGAAATCATTGATTTGCATTTTCAACGCCAACACTTCAGACTGGAGCTCTTCATTTATCTTCTTTTGATTTTCATACCTCGCCTGAAAATCGGTGATCCTCTGTTCCATGGACAAGAACTTCATCATAACATCCTTCAATGTAGGATCATCGTTATTCGGCGGAGGCGAGCCTACGGGGGAATCAACGATACCCGCGATACACTCTTGGGAAAACCATCTGCACCCCTGTGTGGATTTAAGTTCCTTGTCATAGTAATTCAAAACGGCAATTGGCATCTCAATACATTTGGCATGAAACCAGTGCGCGCACTTCTGACATAGAATTCCATAAGAGCCCTTCTTAACTATCGAATGACATGGTTCGCAAATGCCTGACATTGTAGATTTAGTAAGTGCCGAAAATATTTGGAGTATATAGTCTAATTCGCCCGGACTATAACAAAATGCACTGCCCGGCAATTCACGGGCCGACAAAAAAAATCCTGTTAAAGTTCACGAGAGCCGGAGAAAAATGATATCGCAAATATCAACGTTTTTATATAATTGCCATAACCATAATTTTATTCAGGTCTCGCTCGGAATTCTATCACGGAACCTAAGCAGGTAGGATCAGAAATTTGTTTTACGGTCCAGTTCACGACGAAATGGCAGATTAGTATGAAGTTGTGATTCTTGGAGCTTAGTTGAGCCAAAAAAAAAATAGGAAAATTTGTTAATTTCAAAAGTTTACCAGTTCAACCATTTGTCGGTTCAACAATATTATATATCATAATCTAATTAAGTCACTAAATTATATACACTAGTTGTTACCTTATGCTTTTGTCCATTTGTGTGCTGACTAAATATCGGATTTGTGACAAATCTTCTAAAGCCACATTGGAAAATAAGTGTCTCCTTTGATTTTATTGGAGATCCATAATTTTGCGTTCTCTTTAAGACAACATTTAATACAGACATTTTCTGTTCATGTGGGAATAAGCCCACCACAATTACTGGCGACTTCGTTTTTTCAAATGTAGACCACATCAACTGTGACACGTTTTTAATGTGTATTGTAATATAACATCCAGGCTAAAAAAGAAGTTTTTGATGGAAAAATTGCTTAAAATACATTTGCAATGTTAAGCAAAGTAAAATAAATGCGAAAATTAAGACATAAAGCTTATAACAGCTAGTTAAGCTATTATAAATCAATATAATTAATGATCGATATACGAGTTTCTATTAATCATTTCTTAAAATGATTCGCACAAAATGCATTTGCAAACACCAAATTTCAAGTATTAAATACACATGATAAAGCATTTATATGAAATTACAGAGTACCTACTGGCAAAACCAATTAAAGTCTAACAAAGCGCTTTGACCTCGACCTTTTAAACGAAATGTAATGTTGCAAACATAACATGGCCAGAGTCTAATGGTCCAAGCACTTGGCTATGCGATCAACAAGTTTCCCTCTTGCCGACGCGCCTCCCTCACCCACAAATTGCCGCTTCTACCGGCCAGTCGGCAGTTCACTTCGCAATGGTTTGATACGCGGTGTCCTAAGATTTGAAGCTCCCATATTTGCGGAGCGTTGTACGCGGTGAGCAAAAATATTGAATTTAGAACAATAAATATTAGAGAGTGCGTTTAAACGTTATTTTTTGGAGATAGTGTTATTGGATGTGACGTTAACATAAATCAGGGAAGTGTATCAACTTCAAAAAAATTAAAGTAAAATTGGCTTCCCAAGTCTTTAGTCATTCAGTGTCAGTTGCCATGCATACCTATATTGAGCATGGAAAATTATCTATAGATACTACAGTAACAACAAATTTTATTGAAAAGATTGTAACGGAATATATGTTATCAAATATCAGTCTATTCCGCTCCATTAATTCTACCTATTTATCAATGGTTTTCAATGCTCGGTATAATGATCGGCAGTGACACCTATCTGTGAATGGATATATTTCGCACAATTAACTTTAAGGAGAACAGGTACGCAGATTCGTATCTATAATTTATGGATTCGTGTCGGTGCAGATCGCTTGATTGTGGGAATGCCATCTGTTCGGAAACGGGCTTACCTAGTATAGTTGGTAGGTAATTGAAGAACGTAGAGTGTTGTTCAATACCTGTAATTTTAATAGATTGCTACATTTAGCGTATGTTGAATGTTCGCTAGTTTGACGCCGGGATTCCTACGACGGTTGTCACGTGTTTTATAGTACCCAATCCGAGCATTGAAAATTAAAATAGGTAGAACGTACAAAATTTTGGAAGGAAGGTCGAGATCTTGTGTGCAAACGTTGACGCGGTAAGTGATATTAGTTTCTGATCTCAAAATATTTTATTCATCCCGCATATGTTTCAATAATATTTTTATGTTTTAAATACATTAGTAATAATTGTTTCCAATTCACTGACTTATATTTGGCTAAAGCGAGAATTTAGCATTTTTATATTACACTTTCGAGTGATTGACGATTTTAACGATCTTGATTTTTTATGTTGACCTTTAGGTTTAAATACCAATTTTTTTTGGTGAATAATTGCGTATCTTATTGGTCAAATTCGTGAAATTTGATAATGGTTTAATCCAAATTTAATTCGAACGAAATTATTTCATCGTTTAACGGTCACATATATCATTTTACGTATTTTCATTTAGACTGAACAGTATTATTTGGGTAATTCTCAGAGCGGATTTTATCTTTTCCTGCAAAGGTTGTTAATTGAATTTGTAGTAGAATTTTTCGGGGTTTTTCCTAATAGTATTGTGGGTTATAGTAATTTTTGCTTTTCAGGCTTATTTCATTAATCTTTCAGTTTATTTGTAACATCAAACTATAATTATTATCACTTACCGTGTCACGTCTTATCAATGATGTACCGGCATTAATTTGCATATGAAAGAGGTTTAAGCACATGTGTGTAAATTTACATGGTGTATTTTTCTTTATCGTTTACCTAAGTTCCTATCTCAAAGCGAGATAGTCATTATCTTATCTCTATCTTTAATTAATTGAGACGTAATTTACGTCAAATTATTGTTTATGTGCCAAGGGCCATATTTATAGATTAAGTAAAGAAATTACTTATCTGGAGTCATAAGACTCGTTTAAAGAGAGGTTGTACCTCGTCTTTTCTATTTTTTTTTATAAAAATCTAGTTATTTTCTATTTGAAGTTGCCGAGAGCCACTGTTTGGACAAGTTTCATAATTATCTTATAAATTTCTAATTTCAATCATCATTTCCTTTGAATTTCATATCTCAAAGTAAAGAAAGGAAGTATCTTGAGTAACAGTAATTATTTATAGTGTTATTTAATCATAGTTGTTTACAATTTTTGCTGAACTTTAAATTATAATTTAAGTTCTGATTATATCTACTGTAACCATTAAATTTTCAAGTTTTCAACCTCCTATGTCAAACTGAGGTCCACAGGATACTTTTCTGTATAATTTTTTATTAGCAGTATACACTGGTCTAAGGCGTTTTTTTTTGACATGTAAATACCGCTGGATGAAGGAAACCTCTATCGTCCACGTCGCTGTGCCAGACCTGTAGAGGGAGAATCATACGCTAAGACAACCTTATGAAGTCCTAGATCACCTCAAGTTAGCTAAACTTGGGAATAGGCAGAAGCAGGTTTCTAGTAAAGGTCCCAATACGGTTGAGTGGTTATAGGATAGTTGGACAAGATAGGTGCGAATTGGTAATATCAAATACATTGTAAAGACCAGTTAAATTTGTTAATCTTTAATAATAAAGTTAATTTTATTTGCATTATATTGCAAGCTTATTTATATATATTTATTTATATTTCAAGTAATATTTGTAAATTATTTATAAACCGTATTTCAAGTAATATTTGTAAATTAAATTTTCAGTGATCAATTGTATTTGATTGCATTTGTAATCTAATTTTAATTATATTGATCTCAAGTTTAAAAAACTCTTTGATATTTTAAATTCGTCAAGTCTAAAAATATATCAAGCTTTTATGGGTACCAAAGAACAAATTGAGTTTTTATATGAAATGTATAAAATATGCATTTTCAAACTTAAAAGTTGTTGGTAAATCAGGAAAAAAATGCAACCAACACACTTAAATTTATTTGTGGCTGGAGATTAAGTATATCTGCAGTATTAAAACTTTGGAAAAAATTAAAGTACAAAAACTATAGGTTTTTATTATCACGTCACTTAAACCAAGAGTTTGGATTTTATTTCGGCCAAATCCGCAATGCATGTGGAAACGCAAGAAGTCCGACTGCAATTCAGTTTTGTAGGGCATTCAAAAAGTTGTTTGCTCTAAAACTTTTGGAAGAGACCGAAGGCGGTAATTGTTTGGACGATGCAACACAAAATTTACTTACCATAACACCAAAGTTAATCAAGAAAAGTGACATTTTTCAAATCAATTAAAATGGGAATTTAAAACCAGTTTAAAAACTAGATACTAATGATTTAATTTCCTTAGAAAATATTTTTGTAAAATATTCTAACGGTCTTTGTATACAGGAAGGGGTAGGAAACAGTTTGTTAGAAAAAATGTCGCATATATACCACTTTCACACCTATGTGAACATTTTCCAGTTCAGTATCTGCGTACCTTGTATATTAGAGTAAGAATTTATTACACGTTTAAATTTGCTAATAGAGAAGTCAAAACTAAAACTTTAATTAAACAAAATCCAAAACTAACAATTTTGCAAAACCTGTAAATCAGCATCTATTTTTAATTTCGTTTAAAAACGGGATCTAAACATCCTAGCCGTCAAGAAGATTATTTTTTTATGACTTTTTATTTTTGTAAACTTAGTTCACTTACTTAGTATTTTTTTTCTTATTTAATTCTTTAAGACATATTTTATGTATACAATACAATACAATACTTACTTTGTAAAGTATTTCTATTGCACATTTTGCATTTGTTGTTAATACCTATCAAATGTAGTCCATAAGTTAACCTTTTATTGCGCATCTACTACTTCAAATACCTAAAGCTAGTTGCTCAGTTATTGATCGTTCCTCGTAGATATATTCAAAGCGATAAAATAACGCGCGGCCTGGTATACCTCGCATCTAGCTGTAAACTGCAGGTAGTCACTGTGATTTACGACCGCTCGCAAAAAAGCCGGCTTTTAGGAGAATATCAAAGGAGTGATCGAACTGTCTCTATTTAAACTGTGACATGGCTATGTAACTCATTTATAGGGCGGCAGGTATTTCAAATTGCCAACGATAGAAAGTTTCTGGAAGGTTGTTGTCCTTGTGATATAACGAAACGAATATTAAATTTGATTTTTTATTTGCTAATTTGAGCAGATTGTTGAAATTAATCCAGACAAAATCTTTATTTATCGATATTCACTGATTTTAATTATGCCGTAATCAAATGTAGCTTTTGCTTATTAGTTTGTAGTATTTTGTAGCCAAAACGTTAATAAATAGTGCAAAACCAAACCCAGCTCACCCAAAACATTAAAAATCAAACAATATACAATAACCAAAGTTTAAACAAACAATATCCAATAACCAAAGACTAAGATAATAATTATCTCAGTATACCAAGACTCAGATTCAATGTAACTCCCTGTAATGATGTTGTTAATTCAAACAAAAAATTGATACTGGAGATATAATGCAAAATGTACATGAAAATTCTTTTTCGAAGACCATAAACTTGATATGGGAGCTTGATCCTCAATTAGCACTTCACTGCAAATTATATAATATATAGACCAAGAAACACCTTCGCGAGTGATACACTCGACTGGTGCTACAGGTTCCTCCCCGGATATGACTTGCATGTTGCCCATCAAAAAAAAAACGTCTTCTGGTAGTATACTACCATTTTATAATAAAAGACTATTAAGATAATTCTTATGGACGAAATTCTCCAAACCTAAGTAACTCACAAAAACTCTGATGGATGGCGAAAAGATATAGTTTCATTCAAAATATTCAGTTAAAAATTTTGCCCTCTGTCGACGACAATCTGCACTTAGTAAATACAGATTTCATTTTTAAAGGGGTGTGGTATGCTGTCGGCATAAATATATCGGGCAGTAACAAGGTTTATTGACCTTGGGGCAGGAATGCATCATTCAAACTGGCAGTTGGGGGAGTAAGGGTAATACTTGTAGAATCTGAATACTATTCTCCGATATTCACAAGGTCATTTCTTTCTTTAGAATAAAATAAACTAGAAATTAGAGGTTTGGGAGTATGTTATATATTTTAATTTACTTAGGTATTAATTAGGCGGGAACGTGAGCTCGACCTAGGCCGAACACGAGCTAACTCGAAAATTACGGGGCAGACGAAAAAAACACTTACTACCAAAAATTGTATTTTGATAGCGTTTAATCTATAGTTGGGTCGTTGTAATTAAAAAAATCGCTCTTTTTAAAAAAGACGTTTTTTTCGAACTTATTCGCGAATATCTCAAAAATTATTAAATTAATAAAAAAAATGTAATGATAATTTGGAATAAAAAGTCTTTATGAATTTTTTCGTCAGACGCTAAATAACGGAGGAATTTAAAAAAGGAGAAATTTTTTAAGAATAAATTTCTTTACCACCCTGTTTTTTAAAAAATGTATTTTTATTATGGCGAGAAGTTAACGGATCCCTTTAATCGTTTCCAACCTAAAAACTAACTATTTTTTGCAAAAAAAATTACGAAGGATCGAGATTTTCATTAAATCGGCTGTAATTATTGTAATACGGTATAAGCGTTATAACTAAACGTTATATAGCAAAAAGATGAGTTTCTTGGGGTACTTTAACGCGCAGTATTTCGTTCGATCGTACGACGTACGTCGTTTCGTTTTTTTTTAATTGGCCAAACGTAATTTTCCTATTTTCCCAATTTTCTCCGTAGCGAAGAGAGATATCTCAAATAGGTTTGGACCAGTGTCTGCGTCGTCTGAGGGTCGATCGAAACGACACGCTTCTATAACATTTTTCGATAGGACATCAAATAACGTAAGTATTCGATAAAATATCTTTTTCGTCTTAAAAATGAGCATATTTAGCCACGAAATAGGGAATTTCGTAGGTGGATGATATTTTTCGTTTCGAATACTTTAGGAGGGGGTTTTTGAAAATGCCGAATTCGATTTTGGCATCGAGAAGGTCGTATGACATTTCTGTACAGAAATATTTCGAAAAAGTAGAAATTTTGAAGAAAAAAAATAACAACCTGCATATACTTTGGAAAATGTTATTTTATTGATAGTAAGATGTAAATGGCTTCCTTTAACCGTTTCCGAGTTAAAAACGAACAATTAGGACATGTAGTTGGACTCAGTTGGAGGGAACGTTTTTAAGTTTTCTTGTCCATAGCCTGATTTAGGCAAACCATCTTTCATGCGAGCGGAATATTAGCATTTTTATAATTATTAAAAATGGACGTAACTGGCGGCGGCGTCTTCTGCAATACGTGGATACAGTTGGACTGTGCAGTGACTAGTGCAGTTCGACGGCTGAGAGGCAGAGGAGAAAAACCCTACAAAAAACAGGTAGCGGCGAAGGCCGTCAGTAGCAGTAGTTTTGTTTTTAACTGTTGTGATAGGGGCTGAGTGAAATCAAATTTTTTTTATCGCATTCCTTTCGAAACTTATGACCCGTGCTGTTGACTATACGCTTGCATGGCAGGCGTGGGTATGCTGCGGCTACTATAACCGATTTAAAAAGTGCAATTTGTTAAATGAATATAAAATGCACACATTTTGCTTTCCATCGTTTTTCTTGGGAGCTTCGTGCTATGGCTATTTTAGAGTTTAACTCGATATATCTACCGAAAATCATTCTATAAATTATAAAATGCTAAAATGTAGAAATTAATTTGAGAGAAATTTTTTATTCTATACACAGCGTTTGGTAGGTCGATGCGTTAATTTCAATTTTATACTCAGATTAAATTTAATATAAAGCACTTTGCAATACATATGTATTGTTGATATAATTTTTTTAATGTTTTAAGCAACAATACAGCTTAAACGTGGTTTAAAAATTTTTGAAATTTTAAGAGGTTTTGTTTTGTTTACAGAAAAACATTTTAATTTTAAGTTGAAGAAGTAGTCCATAATCTCGCAGTGGACAAGACTTTTATTTCACTTCTATTTTAATTTTATTTCGTTTTCTTACTTTCCAAATATAAACACAACAAATGCAATGTAGAATTAAATGTCTTCTATTTTTTTCCCTGTCGCATGTCCCAGCTCACGCTATATGTTTAGGTTAAGACAAGTCACATTCCCAATTTAACGTATCAACTTACCAAACATTTTCTATAAAACAAAAAATCGAGCAAAAAATAATATGTCACAACTTTTGTTAGTAATGCTTACCCTTTTCAGAAACATAATTTGTGTGAATATTTGCATCTACGACAGCTTTTTAATATTTTCACATTCTTGCCAAGCAGATTGTTACACGAAACTAAAATAGTTATTTGTGTATTTAGAGCGCAAAGTAATGGCTTGCCGCTTGAGAAAGAATGTTACTGCGCGACGCGTAACGGAGCGCAGTAATCTTTCGAAAACGGCAATCTTACTTTGCGCTCGAAAAACACACAGAACTTTTTCTACAGCCGCATTTTTTAAAATTAAATGCACATTTTTCTCTATACTTATTCTGAAATTTGCAAATGACTGTCAGTTTTGACATATTATATTCGAGCTTTGGGCATATTTAGAACAGGATTGCCAGCAACAAACTGTAACAATCGCACGACTGTCACTTATTTATCTTCGGTTTCCATGGCCATTCATAGCACACTTGACGGGAAAAGTGAGAATTTTCTTTTCCAGGTTCACGCTAGAGTGCAAAATAAGGATCCACGACATTCATCGATTTTGCGATTTCATTTCAATTTAGTAATTTTATTTTGCGCGCGGCTGTAGGAAAAAAACATTTTGCAGTTTATTGGTCGCAATGTCGCATCTAATCGAAACCGCACTAAACTTTCGAGGAAAAAAAATCATAGTTTATTATAAAGTTACATTTTTTGTCAGACACACCTATTGATTCATTTAATAATTATTAAGGGGATTGCGTAAATGTTTAGTAATTTTCTGCTACCTAAATTATTAGTGCAAAATAAATTATAGTTTAAAAACTAAAAAAACACGCTTTGATCGAAACCGATCTAAAAAATTATAGAATAAAGTGATTCAAAAATATGATTTTATTTTAAAAATCGTGGGGTGCTTAAGTGCCATAAGTTTATCACAAAAATCAATTTATCGCTTTGATTGACCAACAGTTTATATGTCAAATTTGATTGGTTACTTCAATTGACTAGCAGACTATATGACGTTATCTTATCATTTCAATTGGTCAACAATGTATGTGCAAAATTTCGTTTGAATTAACAAGAGTTCATCAACACAACTCAATGACCAATAATTCATACGTAAATTATTTACTCTCCCAATTGACCTGCATTTTATATGAAAATTTTATTTAGGTATCGTTTCAATTGATTGGCGTTTTGTAAGAAACACTAGATTTATCGGTTCAATTGACTATCAGTTTATGAGGAAAATCAATTGGTCGTTTTAATTTACCAACAGTTTATATTTCATTGATTACTACAATTGACCAGCAGATTATATAGAAAGTTAATTTATCGTTTCAATTGGCCAGCAATTTATATGTAAAATTTCGTTTGAATTAACAAGAGTTTATCAGCAAAATTCAATTAATCATTCCAGATGACCAATAATTTATACGTAAATTAGATTTGCTCTCTCAATTGCAGTTTATAAGACAATTTTGTTGGCAACTTGTAAGAAATACCAGATTTGTCGTTTCAAATGACTATCAGTTTATGAGAAAAATCAATTGGTCGTTTTCATTTAACAACAGATTATATGCCAAATTTCATTCATTACGTCAATTGACCAGCACATTATATGAAAAGTTAATTTATCGTTTCGATTGACAAGCAATTTATATTCAAAATTTCGTTTGAATTAACAAGAGTTTATCGGCAAAAGTCAATTCATCATTTCAGATGACCAATAATTTATATGTAGATACATTAGATTTAACTTCTCAAATGACCTGAAGTTTATATGAATATTTTATTTAGGTATTGTTTCAATTGACTGGCGGTTTGTAAGAAGCACTAGTTTATGAGAAGAATCAATTGTTCGTTTTGATTTACCAACAGTTTGTATGCCAAATTTCATTGATTACTTCAGTTGACCAGCATATTATATGAAAGGTTAATTTATCGTTTCAATTGGGTAGCAGTTTATATGCAAAATTTCTTTTGAAGTAACAACAGTTTATCAGCAAAATTTAATCATTCCAAATGACCAATAATTTATAGGTAAATTAGATTTACCTTCTCAATTCACCTGCAGTTTATATGAAAATTTAATATAGGATTGTAAGATTTGTAAGATACACTAGATTTATCGGTTCAATTGAATATCAGTTTATGAGAAAAATCAATTGGTAATCTTGATTTAGCAACAGTTTTATGCCAAATTTCATTGATTACTTCAATTAACCAGACGATTATATGAAGTTAATTTATCATTTCAATTGACCCGCAAATTATTTGCAAAATTTCCAACTTTGCGACTGACTGGCGGTTTATAAGAAACACTAGATTTATCGTTTTATTATAAAATAATATCATAACAATGGCAAACGAAATCCGGACAAAGTGGTCAAGGTCAACTTGTTTCCTAACAAGTCGCTAGCATCCCTCTGTTAGTGTTTGAAAGTACTAGGGTCATCCAGAGCCCTCTGCTGATATTCATGTTAACTTTGTTACTATCGATTATTTATTTGCATTTTTCAGGATAGTTTAGTTTCCGTAGCGCTTCGTAGGTGGAGACGTTCCTGGGTCTATTTTAAGCGACGGCGAAATTTTAGCATTGCGATTATCTTAATAGTCTTTTATTATAAAATGATACTACAAACTGGATCTCGGCTCCGGTATGTAACATCTCTTTATTTCCTTCCATTGCAGTTGAAGGACACATCTCAGAAGATATCTCTTTCCTCCAAATTACACCTATTCAAGAACCGTGTCAATCAATACCTTCGCTCGTCGAGTGCCATAGTATTTCCCTTTAATGTGTGTGTCATTGTCATAGAAAAAAACCTGGTACCTCTCTGATGAAGCCAGTAGGAAGAAATACGTGTCAGTGGTTTGTTTAACATTCATTAAATCTTTTCCATTACATGTATGTTCTACATATATAAATAAATAGTAAAGTCATATATAATAAAAAGTAAAGCCTACCAAAGCTCCATTCTTATTTTCTTCTTCTTTTAGTACTCTCTTCCGAGTTCTATCGAAATTTTGGAATTGAAATATTCTGGCATAATCACTTGGCAGGTTTTCTTTAGGATCCCATGGAGACGTTCTAAAATATACAACAACAATTTTTAAACCAAATTGTAGATGTTCGATAAACTTGGCATTAGTTCCTAAACACACACGTAAAAGTTGTAAGGTTTACCATGAAATACCAGGATTCATTTTATTAGAAAAAAAACTGTCAAAAATATCAATGGGTTTTTATGCTAAATTATTTCACTATTGACTTATTAATATTTTATATTTACATAATAATACCTTAATATAGAGATAGGATAACAGCCGAGTGAAAGAATGTTATGTCTTAAAATTTTTGATTAATTTCTAGATCTGGTTTTGCCACCAAAATATTTTGCTGATCCATTAAATACAAGCCTATTAATTATATTCGTGACAAAATTTTTGTAAAACCCTAAACTAAGGCGAGAACGACATTTTAATTTGATATTTGATATTGAGCCGTTTTGGATAAAATTCTGTCCATTTTAAATAAAAGGGCAAGTCAGCAATTTTTTATTTTTTCTATATCAATCAACCAATCAATCAAATAAGGCTTTATTATCATAAATTTCAAGAAATTCATTGACAAAGCTGGAAAAAAAGGTCATCAGTTTGCTAAATGCTTAAAATAGTCATACACTAAAGGTTATAATACAGTAATAAAACTTAACATGTCAATAAAACAAAAAAAAATCTTAAAAATAAATTAAGTGTTAAAAATATAGTCAAAATCAATCACAAACAGACAGAATTAGAAGTCTTCCCCACAGACCCAATTACAAACGTTAAAAGCAGGTAGGTACATAACAGAAACAAAATATTTAAAACTAATTTAAGACAATAAAATAAGGCAAATCAATTAAAATTATGCCCATAGTACTCCTCAACAGAATAACATGCAAGTGACACCAGAAGGCCTCTGACCCTTTTCCTAAATTTCACATAACTGCTCAGGCTTCTCAATTTCAATGGCAAATGATTAAACATTTTCTTGGAATTATAAAATATAGAGTTTTTAGTCAGAGAAGAAGAAGGAATGGGTAAAGATACAAAGTGTGAGTTTCTAGTATTAACAGCATTTAACGGGTGAGAGGGATTGAAAATGTTGTTTTTGTATTTTCGAAACATTATACATGCAGATTCTAGTATAAAAAGATATGCCAAGGTCAAGATACCTTCTGAAATAAAATGAGGCCTACAGGATTCATCACGATTCAGACCACAGAGGCATCTCAAGGCTCTTTTCTAAATAACAAAGACCCGTTGAAACAGACCTAGTGAGCAGCAACCCCAGAATGCAATACCGTATCTCAGGTGGCTCTCAACAACAGAAAAGTACACAGTCCTGGCAACAGACTTGTCCAAATGATATTTCACAGTCCAAACGGCACAGCAACCCGCTGACAATTTGCCACACAGTTCTAAGATGTGAGAGTCATATTTTAATTTAGCATCCAAATGCAATCCTAGAAACTTATCGGAACTGCTAGTCCTTATTAATTGACCATCCAGTGATACTTCTCCCAGATCTCCCTTAAAATTTATATATGCCAAAATAATCAACCCCACAACTAAGACAGCCTCTCAGAATTACGATTTTCGTAGCAATGTAAATATCGCAGAATATTAATATTGTTTAATATAGTGTTTTATACTTAAAAACATCTAGGAAATAGATAAATTATTATTAAAAGGTTGCACTGTTTTTTGTCTGTTACGACTGTCCTACTCAAAACTGAATTGATGTGAAGTGAAATTTTATATATCTGCCACACATCACTAAACAAAGATATCATACCTGAAACTTTCTAAACCTCTATATTTTTGGAATCTGACTCTGGCAGTGGTATCTATTGGTGTATCGACTTCATCAGGAAACATGAGGTCAGATTTTGCTGTCTTTATTTTCTCTAGATCTATTTTTTCAGTGTTCAAATCAATTTCTTGGTCATACTGATCATCATTCACAGCCACTTCTAAAAAAAATACAGATAGAAAGCCGAAACACACAGAAAGTCACCCGATTATTCTGATCCAGGTGGTTCTCGTCCGGTTTTTAAATAAGATGATAGGACCTAAATTTTAGTTCCCTGAGAGTTTTCATTTCATAACTAATACTAATGACCACCTTTGGAAACTTTAAATAAACTGTCCAGTGGCAGAGCTATCAGCGGCAAATTCCTATAATGGGCTGAAGGTTAGCTATTCTGCTACATAAAATGATTGGATTAAGAGACTATTAACGTAATCGCATGTCTCAAAATAAATAGGTAGGTATTATCAGGTTGGGCAAGTCAGCAATTACATAAAATAAAAAGAGCAACTGCAGAAATATCTCATAATTTGAGAGCATTGGCAGTTATTCAATAACGCTTACTTACTTATACATTTATTATCCACAGTTACAATTATAAGATATAGAGATCGCGTTTATACGAAGCTAGTGCCGCCGTTCACGCTTGTAAGCGTGATTTGCGGGGGCGCATCACTGTCACGCCTAGGGCTAATCTAACCTATCTTCTAAAACCTAGTTGTGTGCCGTTCGATATCTCTGCAGTATACTTTCCCGGGTTACTTACCCTTTAAGCCTAATCTAGTAGAGCATTGCCAAAAGGCTAACGTAATGATGACTTGTTTTTAGTGATCCAATATGTGATGGCTTTGAACAGAGGAAAATACCACACGAAAAAACCTCTTTCACTTTTCTTTGGTCTATTGGCTAGGGGCAAGTAAATGCCCTATTGTGAGGGGTGGGTAGCTGGAAATTGCATATTGGGCGTTGCCCATTCAATCAAGGAACAAACGGGAGGCGAGCTTCACCAAGTTCGCCTTCCAGCGGAGCACGCAGGACAGCCAGCCAATGAGTCTGTGTCTGAGTTCGTCGGTTATTTTGTTATTCAGGTGGTCTCGGATTTTGATAGAAGAGCGACGTTGCTCTGTATATGGGCCCGTGTTTTGGTTTGTTCTGTGGGTCATAGCGCACGTTGACCATACTTGCCGTCAGTGGCGAGCCGCGTATACCAGAATCATAGAACTTACAGGATACCTTGTCCACGGCACATATAACAACCAGCAATATTACTCGACCTGTCAGGCGGAAAATTAAATTTGACCTTGCTAATGTCAGTTGGGTAGGAAAAGTCAGGGCAGGATTTGAAATATATATAAGTATGATTTTCCTTTAACAGAGCCGTAATATAAAATTTAAAATATCAATGGGTTATGAAATATATGTATACCTTGTTGTATGAGCAGGAAATTAAAGAAATTCTTCTTGGCAGAATATCTCAAAAGCGTCTGTAGACCCGATATAATTTTCGATACCGACTCTAGCGCCATCTAGTGCAGATGGCGTTGACTCAAGCGATTGCATTCACGCTATGTCTTCGTGATGCAATCGATTTGCAGTATAAGGCGTGGTGGTCCAGAGGACTAGATGGTTAGGTCTGAACTCGGCAGCGGCAGTTATCGGCGCCGGCGGCTCGGGTTCAAACCCCGTTGTTTTCTTTTTATTTTTTTAAGGTTAAGTTTCTAAACAGTTTTTTTTCTTGATTTTGGGTATGTCTTGGGTTAGCACCTGGTTAGTTTCCTTTTCTTGAGCCCCCGTAGCGAGCGCAGCGAGCGGAGGGTCATGCGAAAAGTGATATTACTTATTGTAATACGTTCCCGTACTTTGGATGCACTTTTTCCAAAATATGTTGCTTTATTTAACTAAAAACCAGGATATAGCCGTATTATAATGAATATACAGCAGCTTGCATGGGTTTCCGCGAATACATTCACAAAGAATCCCCCTTCTTTGTGAATATATTCCACGCAAGGCCACCTATGTAGTATAGGTGGCCTTTGGTACCGAAAATTTGGTCGGGTCGCTAGACTCTTGTGAATATCTCTGGTTTGTACAAGTTCTTATTGCTTAAACACCATGGTTTTTTTGCATTACACAATGTCATAAATAACGTTCGTCTCTCACAATGTCAATTATTTGATAAATACACGCCTATGGGTTCGTTTTAACTCCAATAGCGATAAAATAAACCAGTCGTAAGAACACGACGACGCCGCTGGCGGTAGTTTGACGGATTTCCTACCAAGGAATATCTTGCGCGCGGACTTGCGCAGATTCGAAAAAAGAAGATGTGATATTGCTGGTTGTTATATGTGCCGTGCCCATTGATTTGTATAGGAGTGGATAAGCAATAGCCGCCTGTCCCACTATTCAAAAGTGGCAACCTATGGGCGAAAAAACAGGTTTCTGCGCATGACAAAATCGACGTAAAATGGAAAAACGTAAACAAAGAAGATACCGTTTTGTCATGCGTACTAAAACACTTGCCGTCTCAGCAGGCGTCGGTCAGGATCGAACTTGGCTTTTGTCTTTGACGTGTTTTCGTTTTGACGGCGCGGGGTTTTGAGTTAATAATTCGAGTTTTTACTTTTTTTTACTTTCTTTGGACCTAGTGTCTGTAGTTGCTTAAATCGTTTTAGTTTAGTGGTTCACGTTTGTGGTTTGTACGTAACCTATTTTGATTTTCGTTTACATTGAACAATACGCAGATAAACAATCGGCGATGCTACCAAAATAGAATCCTGAATGTGTATGGTTGTGTTTTGTAGTAGTAGAGGCAAAATACCCGGGATTTCCTATTTCAAGTAAGTCTAATTATTATAAGTATTACTTATTTATACCTTATTGTTTGTTTCACTACCCTAACTGGGGCCTATTTTACAATCGGCAAGACTCCTCTACCGAATATTTGGTGAAATAATCACTTTCGAAGTCCGGGCCTGCCTATTTACCTTCACGGTGCAACAGCTAGCTCCTACTAATTTTCTAATGCGCAAGTCCAAATAGAAATATCTTTGTTTACATTTCGCGGTCGTAAATTTGCCATGTTTGGTCTATTTATTGCTTATCCACTCCTATACAAATCAATGGCCGTGCCTTGTCTATGTACTCCTCGACAGTGTCAAAGTTTGACCATGAGTGCAAGTCCATGATTCTAGTATAGCGATCTGCCGAAAAGGCAGCTCTAAGGTAACGGTTTTGCATAACCTGCAGCGCTTTTTTGTGCGTATTTGCCACAGAACACCATACAGGGGCCCCATATAATAACGTCGGCCTGACTATGGCACGGTATATGCTGACTTTGTTCGCAGGGCTCAAGAAGGATCTTGGCCTGATCAGCATATTTAGGCTTCTCTGAGCAATGGCGTTTTTCCTGCGAATTTCAGTCATGTGCCCTGTAAAGTTCATTCTTTTGTCGAACACTATACCCAAGTATTTTACTTTTTCTTTAACGTCTACTGTGATGTCGGGTATTGTTAGTGGCGTGATGTCTAAGTTAGTTCTCTTTTTAGTTAGTAAGGTTAGTTCTGTCTTTGGGACGTTCAAGTTTATTTTCCATCTCGCATAATATGGGAGCAAGATGTCAAGGTGTTCTAGGAGTTTAATTTTGGCTGCCTGCGCGATTTGGGATTGCGAGTAAATTGCCGTGTCATCGGCGTAGAGCACTAAGGAAGTGTTTGGAGAGGAGGGGATGTCTGCTATATAGTAGTTAAATAGCTGTGGGGACAATACGGTGCCCTGCGGGACACCGGCTTTTAACGGCCTAACAGACGAATTTGTCCTGTTTATGCGTACTGAGAGGGTGCGCCCGGCAAGGTATGACTGGACCAGAGCTGTCAGATACAACGGGAAGCCAAGCTCCACATGCATCTTGTACAGCAGGCCGTCATGCCACACCCTGTCGAACGCCCTCTCTATGTCCAGGAGAAGGAGCGCAGTGCTTTGGCCTCGATTGAAGCCCTGAACAGTGTCATGTGCAATTTTAGCTGCCGGCATGGCGGTGTTATGCCTAGCCCTGAAGCCAAACGGCTCCATGGGCAGCACACCGAGTCCATCGGCCGCGCCACTTATCCTGGACAAAAGTAGCTTTTCCGCCACCTTTGCCATGGTGGGAAGCAGGGAAATCGGTCTGTAAGAACCGGTTTGCCTCGGATCTTTGCCTGGCTTGTGGATCATTATGATCTCGGCATGTTTCCAAGAGGATGGGAAATGCTGTAGGCGAATGATGGTGTTTACAAAGTGCATGAAATGAATGATGGATTTCTTCGGAAGATTCCGAAGAGTTAAATAGGGCAGCGTATCGTTTCCAGGAGCTTTGTTTCGTGGCAAACGATTTAGTAAGGCCCCGATCTCCCCCGGGGTGACAAACAGTTTTGTCATCACCGACGGAGGGATGGGATACTTCTGCGATTTTAATTTGCATGCAATGTTTGTAATGCTTGCGTGGGCAGGGGTGGTATCAGGCGTCTCCCTATGTAGCCCCTCCAAGAAATCAGCGAAGGCCTCTGCTTTGCCTTCTTCGGTCATCATATCATTGCCGTTGTGCTGTATAGCAGGCATGGCTGCAGCGGCTCCTCTGATTTTCCTGGCCAGGCTCCAAAGGGAGCCGTCCTGCGGACTTAGAGAATTTACGTATTGCATCCATTTGAACGACCTGTACTCGCTAATTTGATTTTTAATATTGTTTGTTAATTCATTTATGTGTATATGGTCGATTCTCGCACGATATCTTTGCCATCTACGTCTGATGGCGTTTCGTGCCCTTATTTGGATAAGGATGTAATCTGGGAGGGAGTCTGCAGGGCGCTCTTTCCTAACAGAGTGAACTAGTGTGTCACGGACACGCTGGATGTTTGAGGTAAATAATTGGACTTGCGCCTCTAGTTCCTGGATGTTATCTATTTGGCTGGGAACCACCGTTACTTCATTAAGCCTACGCCTGAACTCTCCCCAATCGAGATTCCTGTATGAAATTTTCATTTCACAGGTCTCTGGCCGCCTCGGTTCAAGGCAAATCACGATTGGGAAGTGATCAGAGTTCAGGTCATTTATCGCCCGAAGCGGCGGGATGTCAGCGATTCCCTTTGTAACAGCAATATCCAGGTAGGAGGGGGTAGGGGCCCAAGCAGGGTAGAAAGTTGGGATTTCGGAGCGGTGAAAAAGGAGATCTGGGTTATTCTCTATTGCGCGGTACATCATTTGGCCCCTGGCGTTTGTTGCTCTAGCGCCCCACACTACGTGCCGGGCGTTTAGATCGCCAATCAACAGGGACCTCCTGTTGTCCGGGAAGAAAGCCATGAAGTCATCATAGGTAAAGGGAGCGAGAGGAGGAACGTAGGCCCCCGCAATACGCAGACCGTTCTCGGTCTCAATGCAAATGTGTCATGCTACAGAGCGGATGCCGTGGACTCTTTTATATGGAATCGATCTACGTATTAGGCAGGCCACGCCGGCGCCGCCTCCGCGCGGATTGGGCCTATCAGATCTCTCGGTCTGATAACCCCGAATCTTCAAAACAAACCAAGGGTCTATGCGGGTTTCCAATATGAAAATAACCGAGAAAGGATTATCATGCACAAATTGCTTAAACTCGCCCAATTTGTGCCTGATTGAGTTACAATTCCAACTACACACTTGAAACATGAGACAGGCATTTATATGTTGTATTTTCCAAGCTCATCAGTGAAAAATCTCACCGTTGCCTGGACTATTGCTATTCTATCTCCGTTACATCACTTGAGCATAGATAGAAACTCATCTAGAGCAAAAAATAGCTCATTTATGTTTACTAAAGCGTTAATTTCATTTACCGTGTTAGAGAGCTTATGAAAATTTGCGTCAAAATTACTATGTGCATTTAAGTTTTGATTTATATTTACAGGTGCATCTGCAGCGATATTGTTAGCACTTACATTTCGAGAATTTATGTTTGTATTTCGGGCTTGGGGTGGTCTGCTTCTTCCCAAAGTGTCCGGAAACTGTTCCTCATAGGACTGCCTCTCCGGCCGGTCTTCTTCTTGTTCATGATGGTAGCTTTTGCTTAAGCCCTGGCCTGTTCGCTGGCCAGCACGTTCTTGTCCTTGGGCATTTTGCCATGCAGGCCTTGCAGGTGGCGGCGCTGGCACATATGTTTGCTTTTGTTTGGGTGGCGCTAATTGGTTTATTTTGTAAGTGTAAACCGGGCACTCGGTGCTTATAGAGCGATGCTCACCTCCACAGTTCACACACTTTACGTCATTCGAGTTGCATGACGTAATTTCATGCTCACCCGCACACTTTGAGCATCTGACATTTCTTCTGCAGTAAGTGGCTGCGTGTCCGAGCCCCTGACAGCGCTTGCATTGCATGATTGGCTTTTCTGACAAACGGTTTTCCCAGGAAACCCTTACGTCTAAGATAAGTCGGCATTCTTGATTAAAACGCTTGAGGGTGTACCCTGTGTCAAGGACGACAAGGTATAACGGCACTCTAGTACGCTTCATTAGATAAATACTTTTAGCATTAATGTTATATAAGTCATTTAACTCTTGTTTGATGTTTGTTATGTCGGTATCGCCATCTAACCCTCGTAATACGAAGGCCTTAGTTTTTCTGCGTTGACTCAGCATAGCTGTGATATTGCACGCTATCCTGGTCAAGACTTCTCTTTAAGAATGCCCAGTCTTTTTCTTGCTCGCCGTATACAATCACAGTGTTTTTTGTATATTTGAGGGTATATTTCGTGATGTTATATTTATTTAGATCTGCCTGTAGGGCTTTATGGTTATTGAACTTACTCTGTATGACAATCGGCGGCGGGGGCTTTGTTTTGGCCTGTCTTTTCGGCGGCGACTTGTCAAGGACGTGTGCCTTTCGTTTCCCGGTTCGCTGCTTTGTGACTTTCCGGAGCGAATTTGAAGTGCTGGGATTATGCGACGAGTTTTCGCTACTTGCGTCATCATCCATATCAGACAAGGGCTCAAATCGGTTATTCGTTGGGACAGATATTTGCCCCCCAACGTCTAATTTCACGGCCTTGATGTGGCTTTTGAAAGGTAGGGTCTTTAAAGGCATTTTAAAAGGGGTAACTTCAGGAGCAGGTATCAGGAGCACAGAAGGTGTATGCTGTTTATTCGCATCTTTCTGTGAAATATCGGTAGTTTCAGACGTCTTTTGCGCGGTTTGGGCCGTTTCTTGCTCCATGACCTCTGTAGAGGTCGCCGTCTCGGCATTTAGGGTTATCAGCTGTTGGTATGTGAGTTTTTTGGTATATTTAGGCTTTTTTCTGTCGGTGTCAATTTTTGCCCTTATTTGGTCTTTGTTTCGTGATGCTGAGAGGCCGTGTTCGCTTCTCAGGTGACCTATGGCTTTGTTTAGATCAGGGATGAGGGATTTTGGTTCTTTATTTGAAGTAGTACGGAGTGGCTCTATTAAGAAGCTACAGGATTTGCATTTATCCATATAACTCTGCATTCTCCTGTAGATTTTACGAGATTTCTCGAATACAGCTTCATCCGAGGGTGCCTGCGAAGAACTTGACGTAACAGAAGTATTACAATCGTCGGAATCGACCATTTTTTAAGGCGAAAAGCCGGGGATCCGTCCCCGAAAACAACAAAATTAAACACTAGTCCGCTAGTTTTTACTAATCTGTAGCCAGCCAGAGAAGCAATCTAAAAGTATTCGATAAATAAATACCCGGAGAACGTAGCAAAAAAACGCGTTTGGATTCCTAAATCTGAGATTCCAATAATCAGTCCGATCTCTTGGCCGGCAAGAATCGAAGTCCAATTTCAATAACGCGATTTCACGGCAGATCAAATAACACACAGCTGATTTAAGAAAAAAAAAAAGATAATTTTTATCTTCGAAATATATCAATACCATGCTAACAGACGCAGATTTTAACACTGATATACAAATTGCCCTTTAAAATGAAAGTTTAAAACTTTACATCTTATTGAACGTTGAAGTGGAAAGAAGAATTATTAGTGTTAGAAACGGAATTAGAATAACGGATTCATAAGACAATTAACAGCTGATTCTTCTTTTTACATAACCTTTTCGCATTTTGTATCTTGTCTTTATATATTTGGATATCAAAGTTACAAAAGTTTTTTTTTCCTAAATACAGGTAAAAGGAAGAAACAAAACGAAAAGCAAATAAATTTATCTTGCAAAATTCAAAAAATGCGAAAGTCTAAAGAATTGAAATATTTTATATAGTCGATCCGATGCAAAAAATAGTCGTAGTCCGCTCATCTCGATCGGATCCACTTATTTATGTTATTTATTGAATACTCATTTTATTTAAAGTAAATACATTTCGAATTGCCCTTCTCTTTTTCAGGAAATAAAGGCGTATTTTCCAAGCCAAGATAGATAGCAAATAGACACAGAAGCAATGCAATTAAGTATGATTTTATATCGGTTGATTATGCTCATAGCTATTAAATAATTGTTACTGATATACTATGTAAAATATTAACCATTTTACAATGATACAATCATTTTATTGTGAGTGCATTGAATTTTTGTTCTCCCCAAACCGGTAACTTTACCAAGCACTTAATTTCTATGGAAAACATGTTTGACACAATCGTTTGTATAGTAAAGTTACCAGCAGATAATTAACTTTAGCCTAAACAAGTCCCACTCAAAAACTTGTTGGAATATCCTTGAGAAGATCGTGAGCACTCCTCAGTACTCAATATATATGACCATAAACACATTCATTCTATAATACAACCATTTTCAGAACATTACAAAACTAAAATAAGAATAAACCTTTTATTTAACATATATGAATACCAAACGAACGTATTTACTTATAATTGGGAGACCTTAGAGGCTATCATATTGTACCAACACGTTACACCTTTACGAGGTTTAATAGGTTAATGACAGAGCGAAAAAATAACCAGACAGCCATCCTGCCACACTTCACTGTAAAGCCACCATGTCACAAGTAAAAAAAAATTAAAATTTAAACCTTATTTTAAACACAAAATTGTAAGTCTGATGTTTGAGTTAAGTTTTGTCATCTAAAACTCGACCATCTTAAGCTCAATTCACTTGAATGACAACTAGTAGTTAAACCTTATAAATTCATTACTGACAAGTCAATTTGACAACAATCCATTTTATATGCGAAAGCTAGATTAGTTGCAAGGTTTAACATCGCAGAGTTTAAGCTGACCTAAATCTGCAAAATAATTCTAATTAAACTATATTTCTTATTTCAGCGTGTCATAATTACCTGACTCTGTAACAGTGTCAAAATCTCGTTCTCTGTCGTCAGCATCTGAATAATAGGAATCTTCCTCTGACTTTGCGTCCATAAATTCATTTCCAGATTCATTTTCACTTTCGCTATATTTATCTTCTTGAAATTCGACATCATCATCGGGGATCCACGCTGCCTGATAATCTGACCAACCTTTTGGCACCTTTTTGACTTTCCTTAACTAAAATAATTAAACATGAATAATAATATTAATAATACTAGTAATGAATCTATTCAGTAATAATATAAAATTAATTGTATATAAATAACATATTTGAAAAAACTAAACTTATACTTCCACGAATGTTAAATTGTTGCCGTGTAAATTTAAATAGATAAATATATTTATCAAAAAGAACCCAGTGGTGTAATATTCTGGTGTCAGAAGCGGGATAAGAAGACCGGAGCAATAAAGATGAACAGGAAGACGACCAGAGAAATAAAGAAAAATAGGAACGAGACCACATTGAGAAACTTTTCCATGAACAACAAGACACCTTTCTACACATTCTAGGCAGTTTCAAAGAAAAACACAGGAATAAATTATAGCTGTGACAACAGATGGTTACAGGTGCGTCAAAAACTGGGAAAATCGGCAAAAGGTGCAAAAACATAGAAAAAGAGTTAAAGAAAAGCCATGAAGAGTCAGCAGTGCAGAAAGTCGATAAATTTGACGTTCCGACGGCCTTTCCAGTTCACCCTCAGCTTAAACCACGAACTTTTGATGGCGATGCTTCTCGGACCATTCGACAATTCGAAGCCGCAGTCCGCAGCAGATAACAACGGTTGGAATGATAAAGAAATACCGACCACTTTAGTGTTGGCTCTAAGAGGCAAAGCACTCAATATCCTTCTAGCTCGCCATCAGCTTAAACCACCAACTTTTGATGGCGAAACTTCCTGGACCATTCGACAATTCGAAGCTGCAGCAGATACCAACGGTTGGAATGATAAAGAAATAGCGACCACTTTAGTGTTGGTTACAAGAGAAAAAGCACTTGATATCCTTCAAAACATACCTGAAGCTAAGCAGAGCGATTCTGCTTCAGTATTTGGTGAGTTGGAAATGAGGTGCGGAAGTACCTGTCAGGTTTATCAAAGCCAACTAAAAAGCCGAATATAAGGATCATTGGAAACTCTTCAGGAATTCAGCACAGATATATAGAGAAAGTGGTTAGATTAGCATATCCAGAAGCTTCTCAGATTTATGTCAACCAGATTACCGATAGATGGGATTAAGAATATCGAGCTACGGCAAGCACTTAGACTAGGAAGATGCCGTGATCTAGCTACATCTAGCTGATGTGGTTGTCTATAGCTTAGAATTGGAAGCTGCGAAAAATGCGACGTTCAGAAGAGGAAAGGTGCGCGAAGTGAAGTTAGTCGACGAAGATATGATTGCAAATGCAGATGTCTTACATAAATTTGACAATATAGAAGTTCTACTTGAAAAACTTGACTACTAAGCTGATATATCAGTATCATAACTTTTTGTTCTGCCACAACCGAATACAAAAATCATAGTCCAGTTTTCATAAAAATAAAGAATGGATTAAATGCAATTACACCGATTTAATGAAATTGCTACAAAATAATAAAGATTAAAGATAATGATTTACCTTTTTTTCTTTTTCAGCCATTTCATAATCTTCATTTGTAGGCCACGTTTGTTCAGCGTCCATTGGGTCAGGTACATTTTCAGAGTCCAATGATTCTTGTTTGGTAGAATCGCACTTTTCTAGAACCTTGATTGTAGTGTTATCGTCGCACGTAGATAATACAAATCCATTTCTAGAACATTGCGTAATACGTCAGGGCAACCAAAGAAAGGTCGCTAGCGAAGGCGTGCCCACATAACACGCAGACTCTTAAGTTTTTAGCATCGTCCACTGAGAGAGCTTCAAATCTCATGTTATTAAGCAAATTATGTCTAATCGATTCAAGATGATTGGATAGCCAATTGCAACTACTTTTTGAACTGTATGTGTTTCTCGAGGATTCGGTAATAAATAAACTGCTTTAATACATGAATATTATTGACACTATAACTCACAACCCAATGAATAGTTGTATCTCCTATTATTTCAATTGCTATTAGGTACACAATTTTGATATTTGATACGGGATCTCATGATAATTTAATCAATTATTTCCCAATTATTAAGCATGGAAATAATATTTCATCTCAGATTTCAGTTGTGAAAAAAATGTTTTAAAAAATATATTCACCTGTTTTTATCCACTTTATTGGGATCAACTGGACAGTCTATCTGAGACATTTGGAAATCACCCAATCCAGGTATGTGAACTAACTGATTCACAGATAAAGTTGCTCCCTTTAAATATCCTGTTACTTTTAAGGTTCCCATACTTCCTGAATTAAAAAAAAATAATTGTGGAAAAACCTTGAAAAATATTTTAAGAGCAAATTGAAAGTGGCACTAAAAATTATTGAGAAATTCTTGATATCCTGTTAATTCAGATATTTTAAATTTCAATTTAAGAAATTCTGTATTATTACTTTGGTCAGGAAAGCTTTGAAGTACTTCAAACAATTGCTTATATGTTATAGTTAAATAACTTCGATCTGAAGCAAAGAAATAAAAAATAATGAAAGATTTATTCTTGTGTGACTAGAACAAGATTTTTCATAAATAAAAAATAAATTATTAATTTACTTTTCCTTAATCATTAAAATTAAAAATCACCGTAATCTCCAGGACTATCGTGTTGAATAAAAAAAAAATATAATTTTTAAGTAAATTAGATAATTTTTCCGAAATTTTACGAATCTATGCAATTATAAAATAAGTATTTAAATAAATATACATTAAAAATATTGTGTGAACCCTGTAACCAATTTTAAAATTACCCAAAATGCCAAAATTTAATAATTAAATATAAGAAAATAGAGCAAATTTGAGTAATTTTTTTTTTCTTGATCTCTTTTGTCAGAATCGTAATATACATATTATAGTACATTTGTAGTCGGAAATATGGTGATATCATTAACAAAAATGATATTATATTACGAATTTGTAATTATAATTTGATAAATATATGTCTTTTACATACATACTGCAATAAGCAGGAAAATCAAAATCTTCTAAATATAAATACCTTGAGTATTGTTATCAATAACTAATTAAAAATGTTAATAGATTTTTGAAACAGCCCAATACAAACATTAATACAAACTTTATCAAAATATTTATTTGGTGAAAATAATAACGCTAATAAAAAAAACCATAACGTAAGTTTGACAGGGCGCTGCAAACAATTCAAAAGATATCAATTGTTTTTTTCAAAGCCAACTAGAGTAACTAGAGTATTATAAATAATTTCGTCATAAATTTGATTTAAAATACCGCAAACAGAAATATCATTTCTGGCCAGCTTTTATTGAAATTCGGCCTAAATGCGGCGAGAGTGCTCCAACCGTCATCAGGCAACCAAGCAAAAAACTACGATTCCTTTGTAGCGCTCGCTGAACACGCACATCAAAGCTGCCGCGGTTGAGTGGTTCTTCTTATTGTACAGTTAATGTTCGGTCACGTTGCACCAAGTTTTTCCAATAAATGTCTTTAAATATCTCAATTTAAATTGATTAATATTTATTATTATCCGAAATAATTTATATTCTTACCTTCATTATCCTGAATATAATCAAGTTCTTCTCCATATAAATAAGGCCTTCTATCTCTGTACAACACAGATTTTCTTTTTTGATCACCAATCTTACGCCAAATATTGATCCCATCAACATTTTTATCCAACACCATTAATTTTTCTTCTGGTAACCAATGAGACACAATTTTTTGCACACCTTGTTTAAATTCATTGCGTTTTTTTGGCGCTATACTTTCAAGGTCGGTTAATGCCACCACAGGAGTTGGTAACCCCTAGAATATTATTGGATGAACTTAAAAATAGATAATAAACTAAATACATCGATTTTCAAGGTGGTATAGAACATATTAATAGAAAAAATCGTTCAATGAGGCAAGTGAGCATCTAAATGTTGGCAAGTTTGCGTCACAACTTTTTTTTATTAGGGAAATGTTTTGCAGTGGAACTTTCAGAAGATTAAATATATTAACGTTCCCTTTCATCTATATTTTGCAATGCTTAATTTAGTAGGAATATATCGACATGATGGTGATCCCAGAATCAAAACATTCCGGTGGTAAACTCCCCAGCCATTCGGATCTCCGGGCGGCCCTGCGCGCAACGTTTCACAGTCGGCACGGATACCGAACCAATTTAGAATAGATTTCTGCAACATAAGAGGCCTAAATACAAACATTAATTCGGTACACCAACATCTACAAACAAATAGACCACACATACTATCCCTTACAGAAACACAAGTATGTTCTACAACAACAACAGTAAACTACCTCTACGGTTGCGTTTTATGAATTCATATGCGCTGCAACAGTTCAATGTGTTAAAATACAGGAGGAATTAAATGAACCATTTTTGTCAAGATAGTTTAAAAATCCTACCGTGCGCCAGCACAGAAATCACGTAGGGATTTATGAACAACCACGCAGAAATCCAACACCTAATTACTACGCATGTTGTAACCTGGGATTATTTTGAGTATAAATGATTTGGAAACACATGCAAGCTTCTGTATATCCACTATAAGGCTTTTGTTAAATATATCCTGGGTTTTAGTTAGATAAAGCAAAATATTTCTTAAAAAGTGCATCCAAAGTACGGGCACGTATTACAATAAGTAATATTTCACTTTTCGAATCGCCCTCCGCTCGCTTCGCTCGCTACGGGGGCTCAACAAAAGGAAACTAACCAGGTGCTAACCCAAACTAACCCAAGACATACCCACAATCAAGAAAAAAACTGTTTAGAAACTCAACCTTAAAAAAAATTAAAAAAGCAACGGGGCAACCCGGGCCGCCGAAAGCCGCCGATTTGTGACCTAACCATCTAAACCTCTCGACCACATGGGCTCTTGCTGCAAATTGATTGCATCACGAAGACATCTAATTCCTCCTGTATTTTAACACATTGGAGTGTTGCAGCGCAGTATGAATTCATAATCAAATGCTTATAATTTCCTCCTGGACTTCAACATATAATTCGCGTATAGTTTAAAACGCACAAGATGGCTATGATATTCAGTTTTGCTACCATGCTTCAGCGCAATGACCGTGCTGTCACATAGTAGGAAGCCATAAAACGCACCCTGGATACGACCTACACTCCGGATTTAGACATATGCATTTTTGTCCGCGAGGAAACACTCGAACCGAACAACCTAGACGTCATGTGGCTCAAGTTCACTGCCAAGGGATTAACCAAGTTCATATGCTGTCTCTATCGCCCTTCGAGCGATAGAGCTTACACAAGCTTTTTTACAACACTAGCTACCACATTTGATTAAAGTCGACCACCCCAATTCAGAAATAATCGTTCTGGGAGATTTCAATACCCATAACACCAACTAGCTCAAACATCACAACAAGACCGACAACGAAAATAGAAAAGCCGAAGCCTTTGCCATCAGCTGCGGGCTTACTCAACTTGTAGACGAACCAACTCGGATCTTAGAGAGGGGTGAATTTGCCACCCTCCTGGATCTTTTTCTAACCACAAATCCTGATCAGTACACAATTACAGTTGGTCCTCCATTAGGTACCTCCGACTACAAACTTATTACAACGGTTTGCGACCTGCCACTCCTACAGAAGGATCCACCATTGCCTCATAAAATGGAGTAGGGCAATTGAGAACTACGGAGAATCTCGAGCGATTGCGTTAGATATTTCAAAGACATTTGACAGACATTGACAACAAACTGCCGTCCTTCGGATTGCCAGCGCCTCTCCGCAGCTGGCTTGCCAGCTTCCTTAAGAACAGATGCACGTTGCAATTGATGGACACATCTCAGACACATTCACCACCAAACTCTGTTTCTCATCTATATCAATGACCTGCTAACCGAAACCAATAAACCTGTTTACAGTTTTGCAGATGACAGTACCCTTGTCTCCCAATTTAGATCAGAAAAACCTTTACCAGCAGACAGGAGCAGATTACAACAATTAATCAAGATCTGGAGAAAGTTCGAACCTGGGGCGACAGGAATTTGGTTCAATTTAATGCTGCAAAAACCCAAGCAGCCACGTTTACCAAGAAAGCTAATACGGCGTGCCCTGACATCATTATGGCAGGATCGACCATCCTTCATCTTCGTCAATTGGACTACTGCAAAATGTCCTGGCATTATTACGTTATTAACATCGCTAAGTCAGCCCCGCAGAAGCTTGGTGAGCTATTTCGTAACAAAAAACTATATACACTGCAGCAGCTATTCTTGCTCTACAATTTAAATCATATTTTTGGTAAATACAGCTATAGTGGGCGATCAGAGAAGATTTTTAAGGTACCATTCCTCAGTCTTAACCAAATCATCATTTACAGACTCATTCAAGGCCTTAGGATCCTGGCTGCTCCAGAGTATTGTTGCATCATCCGCAAAAAGAGTAAATTTTCCTGCTAGCTCCAAGTTCCCAATATCATTAAAATATATTAAAAATAGAATCGGTCCCAGCACTGAGCCCAAACACACCGCTGTTCACCATTTTCAGATCTGGCACGATATCATTAAATATGACTGATTGAAGCCTTCCCCCAAAATAGGATCGAAACCAGTTCAAACTAGTTCCCCTAAACCCCATTGGACGGCAGGTTCTGCAGCAAAATTTCATGACTCACGCAATCAAAAAATCTTGACAAGTCATACAAAATCAGTGCTGCCGCATCGCCGGCATTAAGGATCAGATCCTGGACATTGTACACATATTGCCAGCAAGGTAAATAGATTCTACTTTTTAATCAGAGAAGAGATTCTTTTATTTTATTTTGCCCAGATTCAGTCTCGTTTGGCTTATGGAATTAAATTCTGGGGACTATCCAGTTGGACTGAATGAGTATTTAACCCACAAGAGGGTTATGCGTGCAATAGTGGGTGCATTCACGATTGAGTCATGTAGGCCGATGTTTAAAAAATATGGTGTTCTTTCTTTATCGTCTTTATTGATGTGTAAACATCTTACGCGGCGGTATGAAGGTAAATCTCGAGAAAATGGACGGAAGTGTGCAAGTGGATGTGACATCATAACCCATGCGCAGTGATTCGTGCGCATCCACTTCAGCACTTGCTTGTAAAACGTGTTCTTTCTAACCCCAGAATATAGGCAACCAATTCCAAATGAGTGGTTGCCTATATTCAGGCGTCACGAAGACGAAATATACTCATTACGAGGGCTGCTCAAATATTTATGACTGACTGATAAAGCTAGCAAAAAATAACTATTATAGAAACCGCATTCAAAAAGCGGGTAATAAACAAAAAGAAAGCTGGTCGATAGTGAATAAATTTACAAAGAAAAATAGACCTTTTAAAACAGTGGGTGATAAACAGCTATCACCAGACACATTGAATGCATTTTACTGTACTATAACGGAGAAACTTACTGTGCGTATTGTTCCGGTGGTCGACCATCTTAGTTATATATCCGGGCTTTCTGGTTTCTATATCTAACTCATTTTAATTTACTCCCACCTGTTTGGATGAACTAAAAGAAGCGATATCCTTTATAGGGAATAAGAATACGTCAAAGGGAGCGAGGTTGATGACCCCTTCAATTACCGTCCGATTCCTGTTCTGAGGCCGCTTTTGTTCATTCTTCATATACATGACTTGGCCACCCTAGACATCAGTGGTCAATTCACCCTATTCGCGGACGACACAACTATATTATAGCATGGCGTCGACTTTCAAGCTCTGAAAAGGGTAATTTCCTCGGATTTATTAAAGGTTAAAACCTGGTGTGACTTTAACCTCTTTGTTCTTAACATGAGGAAAACAAATATAGTTCGTTTCAGATGTGACATGGAGGGGCTGGTTATTGGGGATGCTACTCTCGAGAGCCGATCGGGTGCCAAATTTCTGGGCCTTGAGATAGATAGGGAGCTTAGGTTTAACGATCATATTGTTGATCTTGCCAAAAAAAGTAACCTCAGGTTGCTTTGCAGTCAAAGTAACGGTTGAGGAGTTGGGGCCCCAGATGGATAGAATGGTGTATTACTCTTTAATAGAGTCGCGCCTTAGATATGGCATATCTTTTTGGGGAATGTGTAGACATTATTTGTTCCACTCTTTGTTTATACTTCAAAAGCGAGCTCTAAGATATATGCGCCATGCTAGGCCTAGAGACTCATGCAGGCCGCTGTTTCTCAGCCAAAGGGTGTTGACGATATACAGCTTGTTTATTTTAGAAACGGTGTGCCTCCTTCGTAAGAATCGCCTTTGTTTTGTTCGTGCAGGTTCGCATTATAACACTCGAAAGTATTTAGATATACCACTACCGATACCATCGTCGACGTTGACCAAGAAATCCATTATTTACCAGAGCATAAAGATTTATAATCATTTGCCAAACGACCTGAAATGTGTTCCTACCTTGCCTCTCTTTAAGAGAAAGGTCCGCAGAATGCTGCTGAGTAGAGCCTATTATGGATTGAACGAGTTTTATAGTGACAGATTGTGATGTATTGTGCATATTTATCTGATTGATTTGTTTTGTATTTTCTCTTGTATGGTCTTATTTTCTTTTGCCTTTTGTTGTTTAGATTTTGATATCATCTCTGATTTCAATATTTAAAATGTACCTTTTATTTTAATTTTACCTTGATTAAAGAGAGTAGACATCATATAGTTTAGGACCTTGCTTTGCCAATGAGATAGCTTGGGACAATAAAGCTTATTTGACTTTGACATACAAAATACCAAGGGCTTTAAAAGTTATCCAGTTAAATGCTATTGAAGCAACCAATGTCGATATAGGATATGTTTACACATTAGCATTTTCACTTACTAACGCCAACCGCTCGGAATTTTAATAGTACAAGGGTTGATAATCACTGCATGAAGGAGGCCCCATTCACAAAGTATACCTGGGGATAATGATAGACAAATTGTTGAAATGGCAGCCTCACATTCACTATATTTGGAATACGTTTCCAAGTTGATACATAAATTTTATCTACTGAGTGACTTCTTAAATAGGAATATTCTAATTACAATTTACAAGGTTCTTGCTGAGTCTATAATTAGTTATGGGATACTTGCTTGGGGTGGCCTTTATAACAGCGCTCTTTATAGACTAAATATCATTCAGAAACATATACTAAAAATTATCAACAGAAAAATAAACTCTATCCAACTAATTGCTGTTTCTTCATACATGTACAGCCACCCAAGTTTTAAACAATACATTGACCATCACTATGACACCCGAATAAAACAGAATAGGCAAATAAAATTACCCCTTAGTTTTAATAACCTTAACTTAAGATATTTAACTTACCACCAACCAAAGATATACAACCTCTTGCCTATTAGCTTAAAAAAACCACACCAATAAAAAACAATTTAAAAACAGCTGCAAAGACTTTGTGTTTTAAAGTTTGCAACAATTTGACAGGCTTTTCATCTGAATGACGAATAATTTGGTTTGTTTCAATGGTTGGATTAACTTACTTTACTTTACTTTAGCTTTAGTATGGATTAAACCAGATTAGTTTGGGTTATCATATATCAACTTAGTGTAAAGCTAAAGCAGATAATCGCAAACTAACCCAAACTAGCACATACAGATGTTGTCAGCATCCTGCATCTTGGTGCATAAAACTTGGATCAGCTGTATCAATTATGGATTGTTTGGTTTTTGTGAATTGATGCTTTTTATATTTTTCACTGTGAAGTGAAGTGAAGTCAAGTCAATAATAGTTATATCTGTTTTATAACCCATTTAAGATTAGCACACCTTTGGATAATGTAACGTGTTTCCAAATAAATTTTAAAAAATAAATAAATAAAATTGATCAGTGTCTCGAGTACTAGCAGACGCGCTCATTTTTTTTTATTAAGTAGATCTCCATACTAGCTTTTAAACAGAAAGATAACCTCATGAGAAATTGTGATACTCATTCCTATGACACAAGAAATAAAAGTAATATTTCTTTACCATAGATTAAACATCATTACAAAATTGCCACTTGTAACTGCAAGTAAGGGGCCTTTAATAGTATTCAAAAGGCCGGTTGATTCCCTGCCTTCTGGGAGAATATGTTTTACAACTTGGACGATTTTTTTAATTTATTTAACTTTAGAATGACGAATAATTTAACTGTGATGAAACAATAATTTGTTAGAATTATTCTTCTAAATGAATAATATTTGTATTCTTTGTGAGTATGTGATAATATGTCACAGGTATGATATGGTTTTGAATTTGTATTGGATATTGTTGAATTATATCTAAAATTTTACTATATACTACGTAGCAATAGTAACATTGTAAATTTGACACTGTCCAACACTATAAATGTTATAATCAAAAAGAATGGAATCTCTTCAAAGTATGCAAACAACTAAGACAATGTTTTCAATATCATGCATCAATTATTGTATAATATTTTCCAGGTGTATATTAATATACATGCCTGCTATTCACACTCTTACATTTCTAAGAAACTAACATGGTTCTAATACTAGTGTATCTAGTTATTCCTTCCTTCTCGTTTGTGAATAAACAGGTGTGTAGTCGAGGCATTGTCTCTGGGCAATCGTTCTGAAAATGGCTTTATGCGGGAAGTGTAATAATGAGGAATCTGGTTCCTATTTGCATGCTAGATGTGATAATTGTAAAGCGCTTTTATGTATCAACTGTTCAACACTCTCTGCATCTGAACAAAAAGGAGTAACAGTTAAACAACGCTCCCCATGTATTACTTATTCATGTAAGGACTGTCTGGAGACGGGAACAGACGGCAATGATAAGGCCTCCCTACCAACCCTAATTAATCTTGTTCAGAAGTGTCTTGAAGATACTAAGGGATATATGACTAGAAATGAAAAGGTAATTGAAAAGATGAGCAAAAATATAGAAGGTACATTTAAAAACATCCTTTCTATTAAATCTGGACAAGCTTCCGCTGCATCGAAAATGGAGGAATTGGTCAAAACCACAGCTGAACATCAAAAAGTTGTTCGGGATGTACAGCCAAGACCGGATGTCTCAACTGAACCATCAAAGTCCGGTGAAGATGATACTTTTTTATTTACTAAGAAGTCATATAATGAATTACAAACCAAATATGATGTTCAGCAAGTTGAAAACAGATACTAGTAGAAAGAACCCCAAATCAGAAGCAGCCTCGGAGAGAGCAAGAAAAACCGAAAACTGGACCTATTACTGAACAGCAAGTGGCCGTTGCTGTAGCCACAGCAACACAACAAACTGTAATCAACAATGTCCTAGAATTGCAAAAACCAACCAAAATTGTGGGAACAGAAAAGTGCGAAACGGAATATGCAGCTAAAGACAAGACATGGTTATATGTCTCTAAATATCGTCTAACATATACAGCCGAAGAACTGAAATAATACTTAAATGACAAATTCTCTGGGAAAGACTTCATTTGCGAGAAAATGCCAAATAATGGGAAAACTTACAGCAGCTTTAAAATTGCCGTCGACAATGACATTCTTACATCACTCTTGGAACCTAAAGTGTGGCCCGCAGGCATCGAGGTTGATAGGTATTTTTTTCGGGGGCAAAATGACCGACAGCAACGGGGCAATTCAAGGTTTAGAGGATATCCAAGGCAAGAAAATTTGCAATACTCTCGAAAATATTACTCTGGCGACAGTCAATGGAGAACGTCCACTAATAGAGGAAGAGGTTTCAGGAAATATGGTCAGTTTGAGAAATAGAGATATTGTGTACACTAATGTTCAAAGTTTTATACCTCATAGAGATGATGTCATTTTTAATATTGTGAATATGGACCCACAAATTATATTATTGAGCGAAACTCGCACAACAGAGGATATTATTGATTCTGAGTGTCAATTGGACAATTATAGTCTGGTAAGATGCGATTCAGAAAATAGACACACTGGAGGGGTACTTATGTATTTAAGAAGTGGGTTAATGTATAAAAATGTAAGACAATTTCTATTACAGGGGAATTACTGGGGATTGATGGTTGAAGTTGAATTGGGCAATGATTGTAAGTTTGTGGTTGGTATTGTGTATCATTCTCCAAGTTCAAGCCATACAGTATTTTTAAATGATCTTGAGGAAGTTTGTGAGAACTTGACAGGTTGTAATAGACATATTTTGATCGTTGGTGATTTCAATATAAACTTTAATGCTAATGATTTTTATACAAATAGGTTAAAGGAAAGTCTAAGTATTCTTGGCTTGGAGCAATGGATAACAGAGCCGACTAGATGTACACGGGATAGTAGCACTATTATAGATTTAGCAATAGGTAACTTTGACGTATTTTCTAAAGTCTATCAGAGTCCCAAAATATCGGATCATGCTATTATATCATTGGATGTACCAAGGAATAGGAAAAGAAATATAAGTTGTGAATCGAAATATTTCCGTGTTCTGTCTGGAAATGCATTCGATAATATTAATAATAATCTGCTTGATGTGGATTGGACGAATATTATTAATTCGAATGATGTAAATTTTATATTTGAAAGTTTTATTGGCAGGTGCTGTGAGATAATTAACCAAGTGGCTCCGCTGAAAATAGTCTCATGTAAGGGTAACAACCTTCCTTGGTATGATATGGAAGTTAAAAAAGCTAGCCAGAGAAAGAATGAATGTTATGTAAGGTTTAGAAAATCTATGTCCGAGAACCAAAGAGAAATATTATGGGAAGACTATAAAATTAAAAGAAATAATTATGTAAATTTAGCGAAATACAAAAAACAACAATATTTTTACAACAAAATAGATGTAAATCGTACTAATAGTAAACTAATGTGGAAAACGTTAAAGCAAATTGTAAAAAATGATAATAAAGGATTCAATCAAAATTTTATACAGTTTGGAGATGAAATAGTACAGGGTCATACTTCTATTGCTAATAGATTTAATAAATTTTTTATAGAAAGTATAATAGATATTCGTAACTCAATCGTAGTAACAGATGAATGGTCAGATGTGAGTTTACCAAAAATAAACATAGGTTTTGAAGAATTCCTACCCCTAACAATGAGTGATCTTAAAAACATTATAAATTCATTGGATAATAGGTGTAGTGCTAAAGATATATTAAATGCAAAAACTATTAAGGAAATTTTTAGAGTAACGGGTCATATTTTTTTACAACTAATAAACACATCTTTGGCAAAAGGAACTTTTCCTGATGAGTTAAAATGTTCCACAATCACACCAATACCAAAGGTGACTAATGGCACAAATGCTTGTGACTTTCGCCCTATTAATACACTGCCTATTTTGGAAAAAATTCTAGAACTTGTAGTTCATGGGCAACTATCGAAATATTTTGTTTTGAATGATTTGTTTTTTGTGAACCAGTCCGGCTTTAGAAAGGGACACTCATGCGAATCGGCCTTACAGCTCACAATTACTAACTGGAATAATTTGATTGATAATGATGATTTTGTTGTGGCTGTTTTTCTTGATTTCAAGCGTGCATTCGAAACAATAGACCGGGAAATATTGTTAAAAAAACTCAAATATTATGGGATTGGTGGCAAGGTGTATGATTGGCTTGCTAGTTATTTGCAAAATAGAACACAGATAATAAGGATAAATGCTGAATATTCTGAAAAAATTAATAATAATTACGGAATACCTCAAGGGAGCGTATTGGGACCACTGCTATTTATAATTTATATAAATGATATTAATTACTTTGTAAGACCAGATTTTTTGAACTTATTTGCTGACGATTCTTTGCTTTCATGTAGTCATAAAAATATAAATACTGCTGTTGAAAATATCAATAGAGAATTAGTTAAGGTAGAAAGTTACCTGGGTGTGAACAAGTTGGTCTTGAATGTAAATAAAACAAAAGCTATGATTTTGACAACCCGATATAAACATTTGTTGTTGGAAGATTTAACAATTAAGATTTATGGTGCCAACATTGAAATTGTATCAGAGATCAAGTATCTGGGTTTTTACATTGATAACGTATTGAGTTTCAAAAGTCACTTTTTTACATAAAAAAAAAGATTTCGAAAAAATTGTTTTTCTTTTCACGAGTAGCAAAGGACTTGTCGATTAATTCAAGAATTGTTGTCTACAACACAGTCATCCAACCCCATTTTAATTATTGTCCCACGTTACTTTACCTCTTGGATAAGAACAGTATGATGTCACTCCAAAAATTACAAAACAGAGCAATGCGTATAATCTTATCATGCAGCCGTTACACCCCGATAAATATGATGCTCTCTTGTCTCGAGTGGCTACCAGTGGCGACAAGAATAAAATATTTTACAATGATCTTTATCTTTAAGATAACAAATGATTTGGTACCTGAGTACATGAAAAGGTATGTCAGGTATAATAGAGAGATACATACATATCCTACTAGAAGTAGGGACAATTTTCATATTGACCGAACTAATTCTAAGAGGGCAATGAATTCCTTATTTTTTAAAGGGCTGAATGAGTATAACAGTTTGCCAGTTTTAATAAAGAATGCAAAATCAATTGGCATATTTAAAAGTGAATTGATGAAGATTTTGAGGTAATTGATTCCTCTGTTGTGGGCTGTAGCAAAGCGGGACTGGTGTATGGATTGTTTTATCTTTGTTTTATTATTGCGTTTTTTATGTATATTAGGGCATATATGGTATATTTATGTATTTATATGTGTATTTTATAGCTTTTTTTTTTTAATGTATTAGGCTTGCCTACTTAATGAAATAAAGATTATTAAATACTTATTCAAAGGGGGTCAAGGGTCTCTTTTGCTGCTTTTGAAGCATCCTCTTAGTATTAGTGATCCAACAAGGACGAAAAGAGACCATAGAAATACTTATATCAAAAATTAATATAGCCATTCAATGTAGAATCCAAACAGGCAATAAAAAAAAATCTTTCATGTGCTTATGTATTGCTCCACTTTGAGGTGAAATATTTCATTTAATACCAAAAATTCAGTAAAAACATCAAGGGAAATTTCAAACAATTGCATTAGATTTGATGCAAAAAAATGTGATTTATCAAAAAAGAAACAAAAAAATAGCACCTATTTAAAATAGGTATGCCTTTTTGTGTTATGACATTTGTTTTTTATTGCCATATTTCAATTCTATGAAAAAACATCGAATGACCATCTTCATTTTTAATAAGTAAATGTTTCTATTTACTGTTTATAAAGCAAAAACGACAATACAAATATTTCTCATTCACTACATTTACCAACTAATTCTGTATGATCAAGGATGCCTTTCCTTCAATAAACTCAATAATATTTTTTAACTGCAACCAATTAATGATAGATACATAATACTTATGATATAGTCAGATCCGGTCTTATCGTGCAGGTCCAAAGGTCACATTTTTCATTAAATGTCATTCCTTTGACAGATTTTACACGCAATATCTGCCACGATTGAAGTTTTTACCGAAAATTGTGACCTTTGGACCCGCACGATAAGATAGCTTTTGACTATAGAAAGAGCTATTCATGCTACAACTAGTGAGAAATGCCAACATAGATATGTGTTGAAATCTCGATTGACATAAATATTAAAATTTGACTTTCTAGCTAAGTATTTTGTATGTTAAGGATAGTTGAAGATAAAATACATTATTTGAGTCAGGTATGATATACCATATAGGTACACCTAAACCGCAAGCAGCTAATGTAATAATCATCCTCATTTATTATGACCTACATTATATACAATTTCAATAATATACTATTACACTCTACTTCTCACCTGTGCTAAACATGACATAAGTATCCTAGCTCCCCATTTATCTACAATTTGTTCAATATCTTCAGCACCATTGATTGCAGATAATAAAAGTAAAACAGTATCGGCCACCTTAAGAGTATCAAGTACATCTAAGTCATTGTCTTTTTGAGGCACCAGTAATGAAAACCTTTTTTTAAATCTCGGAATACTAAAAAGGAGGCTAATTCAGGAAATGTATGCAAATAAAAGATAAATAACAAACCAAATGTGAGTGACTCCTGCAGAGGATCTCCTTACAAGAGCATCTTCATCGCATTGTGATAAAATGGACAATGCTGAAGTTGGATCAAACTCTTTGTTTAATGGCAGAACCGCAACAAAAAATGGTGCAGAATCAAGACCACCAAGGGATCGTTTCTTAGCTAACACTTCATCTCTTTTGTTTTGACGTATTTGTGCAGATTGATGGCGTCGTTGATCTCTATTCAATTTTCTCATATTCATTTTAGAAAGAGCCTTAACAGATACTTTTCCTACGGTAGTGTTTTGTAATTTAGTACTTTATAATTCAAATAAGTATGTACCAACCTTTTGTAGCTACGCTAATTGATCCTTTAGACCTATGTCTCCCATGTTTATGTTCTTTATTTGTTTGTTTAAAAACGCCGGGTCTATGAGCTTGGTTTTTTTCTAAGACCATTTTTCCTTTTTATAATGGTGTCGTTATAAGCTAAAAGTAAGGTTTATCACCTATCGAGATTAATTAACAAGTAGCACTACCATGTGAGAATAACAACAACAACAAATACATATGAATTTGAAAATAAAGCATGAGCAAATGGCAAATGTCAAGTTTGGAAATCTGAGGTTAAGTAAAGATTAAAGATTTTCTTCTTCTCTCTCTTCTTTTCAGTTTTACAGCCTCAGGTGTCAGGTCTATTACTCAACCATTATATTGTATCATGACCATTATATTTTTCCCTCTTCAGTATTAAGGTGAATACCTCACACAAAAGCCGTATTCGATTAAAGGTGAATACTCACTTGCGCGAATTTCGCCTTTTTTTGACAGGTGTCAATTTTTCGCGCGAATGTAGATTTTTGTTCATACTCATGCAACGCGAAATTTCGTCCGCGAATATTTCGCTAAAAAGTTAAAACAGTTTTAACTTTTTCACGAATTCCGCCAATTTTGTGACGTGAAAACCAACACAGAGACGGTTTGTTGTTGTTTAACGGACCTATTTTTATGTAGGAGCAAGTCAAACTGAATTGGATTCATTCTTAAATAATTTAAAAAATTACTGGTATCAGTTAAACGCATCACCGCAATTAAATTGTGAAAAATCCCCTTGTGTTTTTTTTTGCAAAATATAGATCTCACCCACATTTCTTTCTTTGATGCCTTTTGGCCAGTGCAAGTGTTTGGCTTTTATGGTAATTACCAAAAAGACTCAAAAGGTACATCGCATGATAAAACCTACACATATAAAAATTATAATTATTAGAATCCATTTCATAGGAGGTACACCTAAGAATTCTAAGGTTATGGCATGGTTATTGTTTGTTTATCGATGAAAACAAAATTGACCATATTGACATAAGAAATCGCCGCCGAAGTTGCAATTTTTTGCCGCGAATAATTAAACCTGGAAATGACAGTGTTTATGTCAAAAAAAGGCGAAATTCGCGTAGGTGAGTATTAAGCTTTAGACTGAGATCAGTTCAAAATGAACTGATATTTCAGTTCAGTGAGCCAAGGTCAAATACATTTAAATTAAATTAAATTTTAGAAAAGCCGATTGGTAATTGACATTTAAATGCCATCTTTTACCTCTACTACTGAACCGATCTAAGTGATCCCGGTACATTTTTGGTTCACTTACAGGTGAGCTGGATCACTTTTTAGGTAGTGGGGGCAAAGTGATATTTTTACAATCGAACACCAATCAGTTCAATAAAGTTCAGGTAGATCGATCTGAATCGATCCAAAGTAGTGAATCGAACACGGCTTTTACGCTCCACCTCTTGCTAAGCCTTGATAGGGATCGTTACGGGCTGAATGCTGAATCGCTCACGCAAAGGCCAACTGGTTTCATCGCGAAGACATGCGTCACCTCACGTAGCTAGCCAATCACGTGCCTCTTATTCACAAGTGCACTATGAACTGAAATCTCGCGGTCGGGCCACCGGCTTTTCCAGCCGACTAATGCGCATGCTTAGTTTATGACACCATTGGCAAATTGCTTTAAATTTTTGGCAAATTGCTCTCAGCAATCAGCAAGCCTGGTGGCTCAGTGGTTAGTACACTATCCTTGTGATACGACGGCCCGGGTTCGATTCCGGCCAGTAGCGTCAGATGTTTTTGTATTGATGATGATGATGATGATGCTAGACCCTCTTTACAGAGGGTTAAATGGCGCTGCTACGAGGCAATTTGCCAGCACACCCTTCGCCTGGCGCTTAGGGAGAGGTAGAGCTACCCTTCTACATCCGTTACACGTTAGTCCAGTTTGAAGGGCCTTGTATTCGGTGGGAAAGACCAGAAAGACGGGCCTGTGCCCCTGGTGATTCCCGAGCTTTATACAACTATAAGCTAATGAAATGCACAACTGAGTTCCTATGCAAGGAGGCTTCGCACACTGTAGGTATAACCACTTTCTGTCAGAGACTTCAAATCCCCGTAGGGAACACCCTTGACCGCCCTCAGGCCACGCTACCACGCACGGAAATTCCCTGAAGTCCTAGTAGGAATCACCCCACACTACACGACCCACCCCTTACACTGTCCAGCCGGCACGACTTTCCAGACACCCCCCGAAGGATTGGAACACGTTATCTAAGCAAACAGCTTCCACTTCCCGTGCCGAATTCTGTAATCCGTTTCCAACGTGTTCGTCCTTCGACGGCTGGACCGGAAGTGATGTTTTTGCATTATTTTTTAAGTTTATGTTTGCTTCTTTTTTTAAATTTGGGTTAGTTTTGGTTAGTTTTGTTTGGTTATGCCCCGAAGCGAGCGGAGGGCCATGCGTGAAGTGACCATCAACGTTTCGTTATGCGCGAAGCTTCGCAATCGAAAGCCATTTTGATGCACCTAGGCACTTGTTATAAAACTTCCTTGAATTACGAAAAACTGTTTTATTTGATCAGGCAACATTATTTTATTACATTTTGAATTCAAAATAGGTTCGCTATTTGAACCAATCTTATGCAGATGGACCTTATCATTCTCGTTGATTGGTCGGCTGGAAAAGCCGGTGGCCTGACTCTAGATGCTGGTCTAAATCTGTCAGGTCTAGGTTGTAGCAAAGCCACATCACCGAAATTCAGAGTTCCGCAGGCTTCACATTGTTGACTTATACATGCGTTGTATAATGTTTACATTTGCATTTTTACATTTTCACTTCATGCAATACCCTCCGCTCGCTCCGGTGCGCAACCAAACAAAATTAACCCAAATAAAAAAATACAGCATAAAACAAATAAAAAAAAACATCTACGGGAATTGAACCCTCGTCTATGTATCACAAGCACAGCATGTGACCACTGCGCTACGAGATCAGTTGTAAAAGCCATTCGCTGGACAATAAAGATATGGTGTTTGTCAACAATGTGATGCGCGCGCAACTCTGAAGCCCTCTGATGTGGTTCGAGCAACGTCTTGTACCACTCCTCGAATGGCAAAAGTACATCCACCCCCCGGTTCCGCTTGGGTTACATTGTCTTTTAAACAATGGTTTGGATTAGTGTTGGACGGTTGCGTCGCCGAAGCGAGCGGAATGCCATGCGTTTCTCCTCACTTATCCAGTTCCCACCATTAACTGTCACTTTACGAGGGCTCAACCAGTAAAAACCGACCAAAACTAACCCAAGACATGCCCAACATCAAGAAAAAACTTTTTACAAACATAAACATAACCCTAAAAAAATGTCTTGCCACTGAAATCGAACTCGGGGCGCCGCCTTATTACAAACGCAGCATCTAACCATGGTATATCTAGACCTGTTGACATCAATTTGCTGGACCGTAAAGACAGGGGTAATTCTGATACATTCGACACCACCCGTACTCTGCGCATGCGGAAGCCAGAAAGCCAAATTAGAATTGGTATCCTCTAGAATCAATTGTAATGACATGGGTAAATCTACAAGAGTCTACGTACACTTTTATGGATTTTGCTGCGAAGCTTCGCGCATGTTTATGATATCATTCCTATAAAATCCTGATTATTATTTCACTTCACGCATGGCCCTCCGCTCGCTCCGGGGCGCAACCAAACAAATCTAACCAAAATGATTCAGATTGTCTGGCATATCTAGCAATGAGAATACTGGCTTTTCCAAGAATGAACATACCTACTATGGTAATTTTGTTAGATGTATCGTCGGCATATGATAGAGTGATCATCCAATAATTGCTGTATAGAAAGATGTTATTATTGGGGGTTTCCTCTCAGATTTGCAATCTTATATATGCTTTATAAGTTGAAAATAACCTATTTATTACGCATAAAAAGTTTGATATTCATGGGCCTGTAGTGTCATCTACAGGGTTTCCGCTAAGTCCACTGTTAATTTCATATTTACACAAAAGATTTACATAATGTACTTTCAGAACAGTTATCAATAATTCTCCAATATGCAGATGATTAATTGTTACTAATTATAGGAAAGGATATCACATATCTAATTAATCAAATGAATGAAGTCTTACATTTCTTACATGGTTGATTAAGATAGCATAATTTCACTTCTTCTGAAAAATCTAAATGTACACTTTTTAGACCCGGCAAGACTGGACTCAATTCTTTATACAAATTCAGTTATTTCTTGGGTTAAGGAAACCAAATATTGGGGTATGACAATTAGTAACAATCTTAAGTGGTATAAACAAATTTCCGATAAGCCGCTGACACACAGGAACGAAGGTATTTCATTCTCATTGCCGAGGATTCGCCCCCATTCGTTCGCAGGTGTGGACGGTCATTTCCAGCGATTTTATGATGGCGCGAATGGCCGCGAAGGGTTAACTTAACAAGGCGAACGAACGTTTCCCGTCGCCTATCGGTAATTTAAAAATATCAAAAGGAAATGCCTTGCGAATGCAGAACTGTTGTAATGAGGACGCGTATAAGAAGAATATCAGTTTCCTTTGGGGGCGCGAATTGATGGAACGCTGTCGATGCAAATGTTTCAGGTCATTCGTTCAAGTGTGGCAGGCCTTGAGGAACGTTTCCAGCGAACGGGTAGCAATGCGAACGAACGGCAACGTTCCAATATGTCAGCGGCTTAACACAAGTAAAGACAAAACAAGGTATACGAGTTATGAGAGCGGTGACTAGAGTTTGGGGGGGGGGGGTTGACTCTTCCACATATTTACAAGGGTCTCGTTCGTTCACATATGGAGTATGCTGCTTTGATATTTCAACCAATTTCAAAAGCCCTGGGTGAGAAATTGGATAAGCTTCAATTTATAATAACAGGATGTATGAGAACCACTCTCACTAACGTTCTCGTGGTAGAATCTAGCGAAATATCACTAGAAGTTAGAAGGACAATGCAAGCACAAAAATTTATTCTTGAAAATCTCACCATTGAAATGAACCCAATAATTCGACAGAGCGGGATGCTTATAGTATGTATTAATAATCAAAAAAATAATTATTGGAGGAATGAAAGTGTGCCGTATCTTATTCAAGCGTATAAAAAAACTCAATGCCTTGCTGCCATGTTATCGGTTTGATTTTGTAGCACAGCTGTCTACAATTAGAATTATAAATTTAAATATGAAGAAATCTGACTTTTTTCGCAACAAAATCCTTCTGGAAAATGCATACACTAGGGTTCCTGAACACACTTAGATTTTTACACTCATCCAAAGAAAATCGGTTGGATATGGCGTTTTTGCTCTTCCTGGGATTTTCGAATTCGCAAATACTTCCTGTATCAGCACAGATTTGTTCTGCTGAAATAATTGCAATCGATAGAGCTTGTACCCTATGCATGGAAAAATATATTAGAAAGACTGTAATTTTCACTGATTCTTTAAGTGACATTCAAAAATTTAATAAAACAGTAATTTCTCTTAAATTGGATCATATCAGTTTCTTGACCCAGCAGTAATTATTGGATGTGAACAAACATGGTTTTGACATTTTACTTTCATGGACTCCGAGCCACTCCGGTATTTACGGAAATTAAATTACTGACCAACTTGCTAATATTGGGCGAATCTTAGGAATCCCTTTGGCCATTAAATTGGATAAATATGATATGTTTCCAGTCATTAAAGAAGAAATAAGTAATGCTGTATGGAGTGAGCCCAAACAAAAAAAGGAAGATGGTATGCGTCAAATCAGGATGAATTTCCTAAGATGCCATTGTATAAGAACATTGACTACGTTAATAGAAGACATCTCACCACAATCATCAGAATGAGGACAGGTAATTGTTTATATCCAGCTCATATGTTCAAAATTGGTCTTCTGGAACACCCATATTGTAAGTGTAATATGGGTGTGGCATATTTGGAGCATAGTCTATTTATTTGCACAATTATGGAAGGCGATCTCTATCAAGATCTGATGCACTAGTCCTTTGTCAGTAAATACTATGTTAGCAAACGTTAATAGCAATATTATTGTAGTACTACTAGTACCATTGAGCAAGTACTAGTAATTCTCGGCAAATGGGACGGAAATGTGCAAGCGGATGTGACATCATAACCATACGCAGTCTACTTCAGCGCTTCATTGTAAAACGTGTTCTTTCCAACGCCTATATTCAGGCGTCACGCGGCCTAAGGTGGCATTAGATTTTCATGTGGATGATGTCGATAGAGGATATGTTTACAAATCAGTGTCTCGAGTACTTTTTTCTTAATTTTTGGGTAAGCCATGAGCTAGTTTTGGGTTCATGTTGGTTGCGCCCTTGTAGCCAGCGAAGCGAGCGGAGGGCCATGCAAAGCCATAATAATACCTATTTTTGTTTCGTCATTGCGCATACACGGCTTTCGCATCGAGCATTTAGTGGGAGTGCTAGAAGCGTGTCATTTTACCGCTCTTCCTAGCATGGCTTTATTCGAACGAGAATTTTTAAGGTTAACTAATTTTTAGAAAATCTGTACTTGTGTTGAAATTTGAAAAATCCTGTTAATTAAATGGTTTTTTAATAATTTGTTAATCGAAAATGGAAGATAGAAGCATAATATACCAGAAACTAAGGGAATTCTGTAAAATCAATGAACAATTCAACATAAGTTTCAAAGTAAGAAAATTCATGTTTAATTTTTTTTTGAATTTAGATTATACAAAAGGGCTTTGTTTTAGCTTCTGGAGTCAAAGAAAGCTTTAACACAAAATGAAATGATCAATAGCTTATTGGAGTATATTGCCAAGGAAATAATTATTATTCCACAGTACTTTGCATCGGTTATTAAAACATTTCCAAAGGAGATTCCAGAGTTACTCATTCAGGCTGTTTTCTTTACAGAAGATTTTCCTTTCAGTCAACCAAGACATATTGTTAATTGTATTTTATTATCGAAAATCGTTAAAGTCAGACCAGATTTAAAAAGGTAAGATATACCTGTTTTGGTTGAAACATTTGTATCAACCTTTAACTGGAAATGTGGAGTCTATGAGACTTCAGACAATTTTGATTTGTATTTGTTCGGTCTTAGATATCTGGTTTCTACATACATAAATAAAGAGTTTGAATACCTACATAAATATTTTTTGATATTCTAGCTTTGACAAGACTGACTAACACAGCAGAGATAGAGTGTCTTGAAATATGCCCAGTTATGTTTCTAATCATTATGTAAATATAAAATCAAATCTTTGTTCAGGCTATCAAGTGCAATGCATATTTACCTATGTTACATTAATGGATGTTTAGTCAATTATTGTACCAGCATGCATTCACCTTGACGTTCACTAGAATAAAAGTTGCGTAACCCTATGACTCAATAGCATTGCAGCAGTGTACATCTGCCTTCAGAGATCAAATTTTAGCAGTGGCTCCTCTCCTGGTCAAGGGCCATGTGATCATAGAAATTTAGCAAATTATTATTTAAATAGAATTGCCTGTTTAATTATTTATTCTCTCTTTAGCTTGATCTATCATGCTTATTTATTGTAGGTATTTAATTATGATAATAACTTGCATTGCATCTCTAGCAGCAGCATTGATCCAATGTTGGTAGCAATTACGATTCACATAGTCAATGCACATTTAATATATCTTCATCTCATTCTGACCTATGTTTTTAAAATAGTATATCAGTACACTCAGTGGGGTTAGTCAAAGTCAAAGTATTTATTCATGCTATTACATTACAAGAATGTTTGCATAAATCAGTATAATTATAATTAAAATAACTTAAACTAATTAAACATTACAAAGTACAATTAAAATCAAGATATAAACTGTGGAAAAGTACCTATAAAACAAACAAATACCGAGGTCTCACTTAAAAATAATAAAAACCAATATGTATAAATGTATAATAAAGTAAATAAACAAATAAAGATAAATCGCAAAGGTACAAAGTTGTTACATATTTTGACAACAGAAGACGATACTAACAGTTTAAAAAATAGATTAAAATTCTGCCATTGTCATAGGTGCATCACAGAATTCTGCAATAGAATAAAATGCCCTATCTAGAAGGTAGGTTTTAATTTTTTACACAAAAGGTCTTGGTGGCAAGTTTTTTATAGGCAAAGGAAGCTTGTTAAATAACTTTGGGGCAAAGTAATTGACAGAGAAGCAGGACCTTTCTATCCAATGGAAGTCAATCCGAAAATTCTGTCCATGTCTGGTATTATTCTCATATATGTCATTGTTTCTAATAAGAACGTTGCTATTATTTTTTGTATTTTTTAAACACTGCACAATATAAAGACATGGAACAGTTAAAATTTTAAGATCCCTAAAGGTTGGTCGACAATCTGCCTGATAGGGCAACCTTGAAATAACTCGGACAGCTCTTTGCTGTAATTTAAAAATGTCGGACATTGCAGCTGCATGACCCCAGGAAAGTAGTGCGTATGATATTGTTGACTGTACCAATGAGTGAAATGTCATTACCAACATGTCTTTAGAAACAGCATCAACCAGATTCCTCAAAATATATATGCTTTTGCATATTTTTTTACTGGTTTGATCAATATGCTGATGCCAAATTAATCTAGGATCAGTGTGTACACCGAGAAATTTAAGATTTTTTGGATTATCCAGATTCGCCGAAGTACTTAATGAAAAGGTCAGTGTTTCAGTTTTTCCCTGATTCAGTGTGAGGCAGTTGGCTGTGAACCTATCGGATACCCTTGCTTGCGTCCCCTCTAACCTCATCTTAACCCCATCAATATCTGACCCAGCCTGTAATACAGTTGTATCATCAGCAAACAAAACAAAGTCTGCACCAGGGTCGCTGAGAACCAGATCGTTCATATATATGATGAACAGTAAAGGTCCCAGGACTGACCCCTGAGGCACCCCAAACTGGATCGGCAGGACGCCGGAAGCAGAGCCACCAAAGTCAACACACTGGCATCTGTCGGTTAAGTATGACTCAATTAGACCAGCACTGTTAGATGAGAAGTTGTAGTATTTCAGTTTTGATACCAGTATGTCAGAAGAAACGCAGTCGAAGGCCTTAGTCAAGTCGCAAAAAAGCGCCGATACATGTTCACCAGAATTAAAAGCATTAGTTACAGTAGTAAGTAACTGGTTTATGGCCATCATAGTGGATACTCCATTTCTAAAACCAAACTGACTTATTCAATAAGTTACTGTTGATAAAATGATCAGATATTCTTGTTTTCAATGCTTTTTCGAATATTTTACTATAAATAGGCACTAAGGAGATTGGTCAGTAATTTGATATGTCATCATGGGATCCTTTCTTAAATATAGGTACCACACGAGATATCTTAAAAGCGGAGGGAAAAATTCCACAGTCCAAGCATTGGTTAAATAACTTTGTTAATGGTATGATAATTAAATTTGCGATACTAATAATTATTTTTCGGTTTATTCCATAATAATCCCTACTATGGGATTTTTTTAGAGAGTAAATTATATCTCGAACTTCATTATAAGTGATGTTGGTCAAGTTTAGCTCTGGGACTTCTCCCAAAACTATATTTTCTAAATAAAAACTTGAAGAGTGTTTAGATGTAGGAAGTTGATTTATTAAGTTTGAAGCAACGTTAGTAAAGAAATCGTTAAATTCGTCAGATGTTAAGGAAGTATGGGTCTCGGGTGCGGTTTTTTTTTTCAGGCCTGTATCTATTAACAATTTGCCAAGATGCCTTTGCAGAATTTGTGGAGCCGCGAATGAAATCATCGTGAGCCGAGATTTTCGCCTCACGGATGCTGTGTTGATAAATGTTACGAAAGTCTCTTATATTATCTTTTAGATGAAAATTATTATTTTGTTTATATAGTGCCTGCATAAATGTAAGAGTATCTCTCATTCGCCTGAGAGTATCATTGAAAAAAATTATAGAAGTGTCTGTTTTATGTGACTTAATAACATACTTCCTAGGGAATGCAGTCGCAATGCAGTCACTGATAGATTCAACAAACTTATCTGCCTTCAAATTAACATTAATAGGAGCAGACAAAAACTCCCAGTCAATATTTTCTACACATTGATGCAGCAAAAAAAGACCATGCTGGGTAATTGGTTGTGTAAGTACTGGAATTTTTGAACACTCAAATCGAACAACCTTGACGTCATGTGGCTCAAGTTCACCGCCAAGGGAATAACCAAGTTTATATGTTGTCTCTATCGCCCTCCGAGCGCTAGAGCCTACCAAAGATTTTTTTACCACACTAGCTACCACTTTTGACTCAATACAGGTCGAGCACCCCAATTCAGAGTAATCGTTCTGGGATACCGACAACGAAGGTAGAGAAGCTTAAGCGTTTGCCATCAACTGCGAGCTTACTCAACTTGTAGACGAACGAACTCGAATCTCAGAGAGGGGCGAATGCGCCGCTCTCCTGGGTCTTTTTATATCCACCAATCCTGACCAGTACACAATTACAGTTGGTCCGCCATTAGGTACTTCCGGCCATAAACTGATTACAGCGGTTTGTGAATATCAACTTCTACAGAAGGATCCACCATTGCCTAGCAAAATCTGGCATTACAATTCTGCAAAGTGGGACGATCTAAGGGAGTTTTACCTAGATCTTCCTTGTCTCGACGTCTGCTGCGAAGAGATCACGTAAGTAATCTCCTCAGGAATGGAAGCATACATCCCAAATTCCATCAAGTTGCCGTCAAAAGGAAAGCCCTGGTTCGACAGAAGATGCGAAAGAGCTGTAGGTAAGAAACAGCAAGCGTACAAGTACCGGCAGCAAAATCAGACCGCTGAAAATCGCAATTATTTTGTCAAAGCGAGAAACGAATGCACACGTGTCATCGACGAAACTAGGGACAAACATAATTAAAGGATCAGGAATAAACTTTTGCAATGCCCCTGTGGCTCCAGGTATTTCTGGTTGGTAGCAAAGGCAGTAAGTAATAACTTTGCAAAAACGTCTCTCCCACCGTTGACAGACGAACGTGGCATCACGGCGACTACAGCCAAGGAAAATGCTCGCCAAAATGTTTTCATCGCACTCTACCTTAGACGTCCCCCAAGGCAAGGCTATCCCCACCATATCGAACATCAACACACTCGCGGATGCTGTGACAGTATCGCTACATTCCATGCCATATTTTCACTTTTCGAATGGCCCTCCGCTCGCTACGGGAGCTCAAGAAAAGGAAACTAACCAGGTGCTAACCCAATCTAACCCAAGACATACCCAAAAACAAGAAAAAAACAGTTTAGAAATATAACCTTAAAAAAAAATTTTAAACACCGACGGGGTTTGAACTCGAGTCGCCGAAGTGAAGGCTAATCATGCAAACCCCTAGACTACCAGGGCACATACAAACGATTGGTTGCATCACGAAGACATGACGCGCAGGTGCGCGCGCACGCATGGAATGTAGCGATACTGTCACAGCATCCGCGAATGTTTTTTCAAAAGCGTCTGGAGACCCGATGTAATTTTCGATACCGACTCTAGCGCTATCTAGTGTAGGTAGCGTTGACTCAGCGATTGCATTCGCGCTATGTCTTCGTGATTCAATCGGTTTTAGACATAAGCCGTGGTGGCTGAGAGGCTCGGCGGCTCGGGTTCGAACCCCGTTGCTTTTTTTTATTTTTTTTTAAGATTAAGTTTTTTCTTGATTTTGGGTATGTCTTGAGTTAGTTTGGGTTAGCACCTGGTTAGTTTCCTTTTCTTGAGCCCCCGCAGCGAGCGGAGGGCCATGCGAAAAGTAATATTACTTATTGTAATATGTGCCCATACTTTGGATGCACTTTTTACGAAATATTTCGCTTTATTTAACTAAAAACCAGGATATATTTAACAAAAGCCGTATTATAGTGGATATACAGTAGCTTGCATATGTTTCCGCGAATACATTCACAAAGAATCCCCCTTCTTTGTGAATACACAACCTATGTTATGTAGCATAGGTGGCCTTTGGTATCGAAAATTTGGTCGGGTCGCTAGGCGCTTGTGTTTTTTCCAGGCTTTCTTCTCTGTCTTACAGAAAAGGGATTTACCCATCTTCTTGTAAAGTGGCTCGAGTGCAACCTGTTCCAAAATAAGGTAAGAAAACCACGCCCTCAAACTATCGCCCAATTGCCTTGCTTCCAATAATCTCCAAAGTCATGGAACGTGTAGCCAATCAGCAACTACTCAAGTACCTCGAGAACAACAGAATAATCAGCGATATTCAATCCGGCTTTCGTAAAGAGAGATAGACAGGAGATATATTGGCTTATGTCACTCATATATGGAGTAGGGTAATTGAGAACTACGGAGAGTCTCGAGCGATTGCGTTGGATATTTCGAAGGCATTCGACAGAATTTGGCATGACGGACTGCTCAACAAATTACCGTCCTTCGGACTGCCAGCCTCTCTCTGCAGCTGGCTTGCCAGTTTCCTTAAGAACTGATCTCTGCACGTTGCAGTTGACACAACTCAGACACAACGCGGGCGTGCCTCAGGGCGCAATACTTTCACCAACTCTGTTCCTCACCTATATTAATGACCTGCTAACCGAAACTAATAATCCTGTTTACAGTTTTGCAGATGCCCTTGTCTCCCACTTTAGATCAGAAAAACCTTTACCAGCGACTGAGACTTATCACCGCAGACAGGCGCAGATTACAGCAATTAATCAAGACCTGGAGAAAGTTCACTTGGGGCGACAGAAATTTAGTCCAGTTCAATGCAGCAAAGACCCAAGCAGCCACGTTTACCTAGAGGGCTAATACGGCGGGTCCTGACATCATTATGGCAGGATGGACCATTCCTTCATCCTCGTCAATCGGACTGCTGGGTGTCTCGGTTAACAGCAATGTGTCCTGGCATGACCACGTTGCTAACATCGCAAAATCAGCCTCCCAGAAGCTTGGTGCGCTATTTCGCAACAAAAACCTGTATACACCGCAGCAGTTGTTCTTGCTCTACAAAGCGCAAATAAGACCGTGCTTAGAATATTGCTCACACGTCTGGGGTGCCGCACCAAAGCACACCTTAAAGCTGCTGGATTCCATTCAGAATAGAGCTGTGCGTCTCGTCGGCGACCCGGAATCTGGATAGTCTGGACCACCGCAGACATGTGGCCGAGATGCCCCTGTTTTACAAATACCGCCTCATCCCGCCCCAGGCAACGCATGTCAGACAGTGACGACAGACGGCAAGAGTGCACCAGTTCGTCGTACAACTGGAAACACTTAGAATATCGCATTACAAGAACTCCTTTGTATGGCGCACTGCATCACTGTGGAACTTACTCCCAGGACATCTGCTTCCCCCTAATTACAACGTACAACTATTCAAGAACCGTATCAATCAACATCTTCGCACACATACCGCTCGTCGAGCGCCATAGGATCTCCCTTTAGTGTGTGTGCCACTGCTATAAAAAAAGAAAAAAAATATGGCCAAGGGGCTTAAAAGCTCTATTAAGTGTGATGAATAATGGCTGTTTATTTTTAAATTTGACTATAACTCCTAGGTCTATGCCGATTTTTCTGTAAGAGAATAATCAAAGTCTATTGGACTATTTTTGTATGTAAAACTTATGGCAAAACATTTTTTCAGTTAGGACACATTTTATTTATATTAAACCATTCCGAAACACAATCTTGTCAAGGTTGGGGCGGTTGTGCCAACTTGCGTCATCAAAGTTGGTATATGAATCCAATATTTTAGATTAGTGAAAATGTAATGTAAGTAAAGCAGGAAACAGGTCGTAGCTTATACAATGTATGTTGCATAAGTTGCTTATATAAGCCCCTGGAGATCACGCATTATTATTTTTAGACCCGTTGAACTCCGGCTGTATTGGGTGGCTCAGTTTTTACGGTCGAAAACAAGTTTACGTGGCGGGCTTTTAATCTCGAAACGCCCGACGGAGAGTTACGTAACTAATACGTGTATACATATAACTGTGCTCATCTCGGTTACCTGTATCTGATTGTTCTGGATCTATAAATTTCGTATTATTGATATTCTGCCATTGCTGATATTGTGTATTTTGGTTATTTTTTTTATAGCTATGTTCTAAAATACTTTGAGAAATACCCATCGCCCTTTGAAGAAGACGCTAAAACCTTATTAAGAGCAAAGAGAAGTAGAATTGCATTAGCAGACAACATTTTTGTGAGAGACGTAGATATTGCTGAGGCCTGCTATTTTCTGTTAAGACATGATCCCAAATTTTATCGACAAAAATGGAAATGGAGTATCTTTATTAGGAAGTATTCTCTACACAATGACTATGAAGTTGCATGGTATGTACCTAAATTTTGATTCAGTCGAAATTATCTCCTGATATTTGTAAGTTAAGTTCTGAGATATAAAATATACAAAGTTACCTTTAGCGGGCATGAACGGGCATGAAACGTTTTTAATACTTTCCTATGATGCTGTACTAATTATTGTATTTGTTATCGAATCTTCAATGGATGTAATTTAGATTAATTTTACTACAAAATTCCAGACTTTTTCATCATTTTTGTCCTTCGAATAATTATTTAATATATATTTTGATTATTGTCTATCTTCACATATTGACTTCCGTGAAGCCGAATAATATTTTCAAGATATAAAATTCATGTTTTTCCGTATATGTTTTTAGTATATGATTTTGATATTAAGAAAATAAAGAAAAAATTGTTAAAATCATTCTTTGACATTATATTGAAAAATAAATGATTACTTTCTCAATAATTTCAGGTTATATTGTCAAATAATGGGTATTGTTCTGGGCCTAAATGAATGTGGCTTAAAAGCTTTGATAGCACAAAGATTGCCAGAAGATGTAAATATAAAACTCACAATTGAGTTTAATCAGAACTTTAGTTTTGCCAGACAACCTCAAGATACTAGCTTATTGGACGAGAAACCTCTTATTCCAACAAAAAGTAAGGATTTAGCTGAAGTGGTGAGCATTTCAGAAATTTTTATTTCAGCACTAAATGGTGCCAAACGAAATTTATTGGTTGACGTTCCATCAACATTCAACAATTTAAGAAAAATCGCTATCGGGCTGTCTTCCGGTAAAGCATTATGTCTGCAAGGACCCATTGGTTCTGGCAAAACTGGTTTAGTGGAACATTTAGCAGCATGCACGGGGCGAACTCTTGGAGATACTTTCGTTAAAGTTCAACTTGGGGATCAAACTGACAGTAAAATGTTACTAGGAACTTATAGGTGTACGGATAACCCTGGGGAATTTATTTGGCAGCCTGGAGTCTTAACACAGGTTTGTTTAGCAGATATTTATTACTTTATTACTCATAGATTGTTGTATCATTTATTTTCTGTAAAAATTGAAAGTGATTAATTTGAGTATATCTACTATATATAAGTTTTTCAAATTATACTTTGTGTGCAAAATGATTCGATATTATTTTATATTTCCTCGTTTTAGGCTGTTGTTGAAGGGAACTGGTTGCTTTTAGAAGATATAGATTTAGCTACTATGGATATATCATCGGTAATTGCTAGTTTGTTAGAAAATAATGCACTGACAGTTCCTGGGTACAGAGATTTAGTCCCAATTACTCCTGGATTTCAACTTATCGTGACACAAAGGTAGGAATTTCGTTTATACCAGTTTTTCTTATTTTGTCTGCACTATTAATCAGAAAGTTTTATATTATTGTCGTATTTCTTGGTTTCTGTTTAAATTGTTCTCAGTCGAATTTTAAATTCAAAAGTTCTTGTTGGATATTTGGTAATTTGAGTCAACAATTAAATGAAATGTAACAACTTTTTAACCACTTTGAAATATTTTATAGTCTATTTTTAAAACGTAGTAATAAAACATAATTTTGAGGGAAAAACCAAATAAATTTTGTTTATTCCTATATAATTTTTCTTGATATTTCTTCTAGAGGCAGATAGGATTACCCTGTTCTTAGGTAAATTGTTCGGTCTGGCCCTTGTTGACATATTTCGGGTCACTGATGAAAATCAGGTTATAGGTATAATATTGCTTAGCAAGGCCTATAATCTACGGAGTGTCTCGCTTTTAGGGGGTATTATCAAAGACAGAGTGTTGCAGTTTTCACTTTAGTATCCTACTTTTTGGTAAAATGAAAGAATCCATTGTCAAATATGTGTGGCTTTGTTTTTAATCTACAAAGGCAGTTTGAAAATCTTCGTTTTTTAGACACTCCTTGGATTTTCCTTATGCGTTTAGTTATCAAAAAAAGAAAAACTGATCTTGATAAGAGTGTTATATGTAGAGTTCAGTGCCGCTTTATCTAAAAAGTTTAATTTATGAGATAGGGGTTAGTTTTGTTGCGAAATAGCACACCAAAAACATAAAAATTTGACAGATTTGTTTTCTAAATATTATTGTCACGAATAGTTTAGGTGGTTGTCGCGTCTTTTAAAAGCATAACGTCTCAGAGAAGAGCCGCGTCGCGATTAGTACAATGCCGGGGTCTTAACGCTTCCCTTAATCTGCAACTGTATGTTCTATTCGTGATGACACCCCTTGCTTAGCGTGCCGGGGGGTAACTGGGGTAGACCGGAGCCGAGTTACGTTGGGTAAGAAGATATGATAAAGTAAGCACGTTTAGTTTATAACAGTAACAATGTGTTAATGATAAAACTTTAACAATGGCTATTGGTCAAAAAATGAGATTCTATTATACCCGACTACTAAGGTGCGCATGTTTTCTCGAACTGCGGTATTGTTTATAGGTCTTTGTTTACTGTCTTATATTTATAGTTTTTCTTAAGAGTTGGGTTTTATTTAAGAGCACTAAAATATTTCACTAAACTTTTTAACTGACTATTTAGACACTTGTCTTTCTCAGAACTCTGGCAAACTTCTTGATTTGACTTTACTATGGTGCTTTTGAAACCCCTAGCCCTAGCGGTCGTCAAGTGACTAACCGGTACCAGGTTTGGTAAGGAATAAAGGAGTAGAACCTAAAGCACCTAGACAGCTAACTTTAGGAGCGGATTGAACCCGAAGGCAGCTGTATAGCTAACCTGGGAGAACAAAGTCTGAAGAACTGAAGGTTCGGTAGCGTATTTATATTAAAAAAGTGATGATCAGTGCATGCTTAAGGTTGAAAATCGCTCCCGTTGATTGCTCGCGTTGTTTATAGTTTGCCTTTAATGTTTATATAACAATCTCCAAGTTCAAGTTCAAACTTAGGCACAGGGTGATATTTCTTTAGTAGCTTATGCAATTTAGTAGATTACATCACGCCAACATTGTTCCCCTTCTTCGCTCCTGTGGGCTGCCGATGACACCTAAGAGTATGTCTGTATCATGGAAAATCGGCAGCTTCTTTTTAATAACGTGACAGAAAAATTACATTTATAAAGAATACCGTGTAGATTATAATACTAACATATAAACATTTATAATACAAAACTTGAATCAAAATGGAAACTCAAAAAAATGCGAAGTGTTATACCTATTTTCCACCGCTGGAAACTTTATGTAAACTGGGTCCTGTGTCACTACTTCACCGCTTCACTTTGGTTACGAAATCAGTGTTACTCCCTTTTGCCACGCACGCAGCCAACGTCGCGTAGTTGGCACTCGTCTAGAAGGAACTGGCCGCCGCGCCATGTTCTTCCAAACAGAGTATCATTCATTCTTGTCGGCTGTTTGGCTATCGCGTTTTGCCGTATCGGTGTTTGTGGATTTAATTAAGGTAAGCGTACCAATTATCGGCATCTTAAGGACCTTGTTGAATTTTAATGTGATCAAATACACTACAGAAAACAGAGAATTGATTACTAATATAATTATTTTTTAGTTTTAATTACATTAGATATAAAAGAACAAGATAAAAAAAGTAAAATATCCAATGCTTTGCCTCGATGAATTTCTGTTAAAAATATATATAAAATATCTCCCATGTATGTATCATCGCCACTTCAAAAAATGTGAAGGTTCTAGTGTCCGGCATCTGAAGTAACCTATTATCGGCACTCCATTAGGATTTGTACTTTTTGCATAAAATCAAATTAACAGGACAGAATATCAAATCTCCAATCTATGACGGTCAAACATCCTGGACAATGTACAAAAGACAACTCGAAGCCGCTGGTGCTGCCAATTGTTAGAATGACGCGGAAATGGCTACATCACTTGTGGTAGCGCTTCGTGGATCTGTCCTGGAACTACTACAGACCATTCCCATCAGCCAACAGGGGAAATATGACATACTTGAAGCTGCCCTGGAGAGACGATTTGGAGACCACCACAGCAGACAACTGTATCAGGCACAAGTAAATCCCGACATCAGAAACCTGATGAAAACCTGCAAGAGTTTGAGGCAGACGTCTCGTGCAATTGGCCTATGCGGGAGCAACGGAAGAATTTCAAGAGGAACTTGCTGCTGAATATTTCGTGGACGTTATCAGAAATCCAGAAAGATGCTACGTCTAGCCAAATTTGATAGCCATGAAGTTTTGGGTAGAGCCTGAGAAATCGAAGCGGCCTGTACTATCTCTAAGCCAACAATCATGGCCGTTTCAATCCAGGAAGAAAATCTGGCGAACAGTTGTGAATTAACTGAGATTGACGGTATTTTGAAGAAATTCACCGAAGTTCTTCAGGCCACGGGGAGATTCCGGGAGCCACTAGAAGTTAGACCATGTAACCGAAATGTTATAAATCATTGCTATAAATGTGGTAAGACTGGACATATCAAATGGGACTGCCGAGTACAAAGATTCCGGGAGCAAATAGAAGATAGGCCACGTAACCGAAATACTTCAAATCAGTTCTGTAGATGTGGCAGAACTGGGCATTTCAGAGGAGACTGCCGAGTATAAAGATTTCGGGAGCCACTAGAAGATAGGCCACGTAACCGAAATGTTCCAAATCAGTGCTATTCATGTGGCAGGAATGGGCATTTCAAGAGAGATTGCCGAGTACAAAGATTCCGGGGGCCACTAAAAGGTAACCGAAATATTTCAAATCAGTGTTATAGATGTGGCATGACTGGGCATTTCAAGTGAGACTTTCGAGTACAACTACTACGGTCTACATCTCCATTCAGAGACGCTAGGAGTTCAAAGTCGAGTGAGGAAGAGTTACAACAATATAACTTTCAGATTAAGCACAGGGCAGGAAGATTGCATAATAATGTAGAAGCTTTATCCACGAGGACATGCGAGGATAATAATTATAAACATTGCCAAAGAATAGACCAACCAGAAGGAATCACTCCCATTAGGCGAATCAAGTGTAAGGTTGATTAGCAGTGGACCACAGAGCAACTTGGAAAAGATCAGCTTGAGGATAGTGAAATAGCATTCCTGCTAAAAGCTAAAGATCATTAACCAAGATCGAGATGGAGAAATGTTACAACTAAGGGATTTACTTTTAAATCTCTGTGGTCTCAGTGGGACTCCCAGATAGTTGAAAATGGACTTCTTAAACGATCCTGGGAAAGCACCGATGGAAAAGTAGTGAAGACGCAGTTAATAGTACCCAGGAAAAGGATATCGGAAGTTCTGGAAAAAGTCCACAATGAAAAGTCTGGTGCTCATTTCGGAGGTAACGAAACGATTGACAAGATCCGCGATATATTTTACTGGGTCAACTACTGCCAGGATGTGAAATCATGGTGCCGGCAGTGTTCATCCTGTGCCTCACGTCAAGGACCCAAAACAAGATCTAGTGGAACGATGAAACAGTATGATGTAAGACTACCGTTTGAACGTATCACCAGTGATCGAATGAAGGCTCGATAGCAAACCCGTCTTGCAGTGCAAAAAATGCCAGCAATTCGGGCACGCTAGAACATATTGTAACCGCAACGTAGCTTGCAGCAAATGCGCGGGGGCGCATGAAATCACATCCTGCAATTCAGACACCCTGAAATGCGTAAATTGCAAAGGGCCACACCGCTCAATCGACGAAAATTGCCCAGTGTTTGAATACAAACTTAACATTATTCAAACTACAGCTAAGCCGAAATCGACAAAACTGTAATGGTATTAGACAAAAACTGGGCGAGTTTCGTAACTTTATGTATACTTCCAATTTCCAAGTTGTTTTCATTGTCGAAACAAATCTGTCCCCCGACTTCGTACTGAAGATACGGGGATATAATATCGAACGATATGATAGGTCAGATCGACGCGGGGGAGGCGTGGCCTGCCTCGTACATAAGTCGCTCCAATATAAGAGAATCCGCAATATTCGTTCTGCGATAGAACACGTTTGTATTGAGACGACGAGCGGTATACGTATCTGCGGCGGCTACGCACCTCCGGGTCCTCGCATCACGGCACCTGACCTTTTAGCACTACTCCCTATAAATCGAGTAACGTTAATAGGCGACTTCAATGCCTCCCACGCCGAATGGGGTGGCACTACCAACGGTAGGGGCAGGATGTTTAAAGCAGTTATCGACAATAACTTGGAAATGTCCTATCATCGAACACCAAATCCTACTTTTGCCCGCATTCCCTCGTTCTTGGACATTGCTATTACTCGGGGAACAATAAGGACATCTCAACTTCAAGAGCTGAATGCTCTAAACTCGGATCATCTTCCAATCAAGATCAGCCTATACTGCAGGGTCCCTGTGACAAACGACACCGTCGTTTCGTATAGGGGGGTTGATTGGAGGGTGTTCCGCGAGCAGTTAAATGAGATTACTGTTGTCCCCGAGCAAATAGAGACTGTCCAGGAGTTAGAAAACGAGGTAGAAACTCTCACGTCAAATATCCAGCGCATCCGTGATGCTTTATGTACTAGGGTGGCCATCCGCCCTAGCACTGACACCCTTCCTGAACATATCCTTAATCTCATTACCTTTAGAAACCGATTTCGACGAAGATGGCAGAGGAACCGGACACAAATGGGATCCGCTCGCATCAATGCACTGACCGAGGAGATAAGGATGAAAATCCGCGAGCATCGTAACCAAACATGGTTGGATTACATTAATACTATAAGCAGGGATGATGGCTCGCTCTGGAAACTCGTCAGGAGAGTCCGCGGAGGCCCAACGCGAATACCTGAAATCAACCATCGCGGCGTGGAAATCGCCGATGATCAGGGAAAAGCGGAGGCGTTCGCGGACTACCTGGAGGGTGTCTATACAGCGGCGCCTGACACCCTGCCTGAACAGGCACGTTGCACACAAACTGTCAACACATTTCGACAGTTTAAATATCCTATCCCTCCTGCAGTGCTAAATAAGCTGAGAGTCTCTCCGGCGGACATTCGCAAAGCCCTTTGTCGTCTTCCGAGAAACAAAGCGCCCGGCCCGGACAACATTCCGACTACAGTCCTAAAAAATCTACCCCGAAAAACCATCATCCAGTATATGCATATCGTTAATGCGGTTATCCGGCTGCAACATTTCCCTCAATCCTGGAAAATAGCGTGCATAATACACTTCCCGAAACCGGGGAAAGACCTGTCTCTCCCAGCTTCTTACCGGCCTATCTCTCTCTTAAACACACTCGGTAAGGTGGCTGAAAGGCTAATCTTGCCGAGGGTCAATAACGAAGTAGAAAAACTACGTATTCTCCCTCAGGAACAATTCGGTTTTCGAGGGCGGCATGGAACCGTCATGCTGGCCTCGAAGATCGCTTCCGACACATATGAGGGGTTCAATGGCAGAACGTCTACTACCCTACTGCTATTGGACATCGAAAAAGCGTTCGACAGGGTATGGCACGATGGGCTACTGTTCAAACTACTGGCGACTTACGGTATGCCACTGTATTGGACAGCGCTCATCGCGTCATATCTTGCCGGGCGCTCCTTCACCACCCGTATTGGGCACAAAATCTCTGACAGTAAATCACTGCAAGCAGGGGTGCCACAGCGTACTGTATTATCGCCGCTATTATTCAATCTTTTTATAGCAGATATCCCGTCACATCCTAACACCCGTAAAGCCCTCTTCGCTGACGATACAGCGATTTATTCCCAACATCCCCAAGCGGAGGTGGCAAAATCATACCTACAGGAGCACATAAGCATCCTTATTCCGTACTACGAACAATGGAAAATTTCACTGAATGCTGCCAAGACGGAGATAATCATGGTTACCAGGAAACGTAAAGATGTCAATATCACACCCCTAACCATTGGCAACACGGCAATTCTCCCAAAAAGTCAAGTGAAGTATCTGGGCATCACCTTTGACGATAAACTTAATTTCAGCAAACATGTCAACGCCATAGTAGCAAAAAATGCTATAATAAAAAAGGGCCTAAACACCCTGGTCACTGCTCGCTCCTTTCTAAGTCCGGCGAACAAGCTCACCCTCTACCGAGCCATAATAAGACCAGCTCTCCTATACGGCGCCCCCGTCTGGTGTTCTGTCGCCAAAACACACAGAAAAAAGGTCCAAGTCCTTCAGAATAATTACTTAAGGGGAGCGTTCTCCGTCACAGGACTCGACAGAGTTAGAATCGAGGATCTGCATGAGTGGGCAAAGATGGAATACATCGAGGAGTACATCGATGGCCTCGCATGCAGATTCTTCGAGAAACAAGTGACGGGATCGCCGCTTACAGCGAATCTTGGCAATTCCCGGTATAACCCGGAAAACTCTACCACCTATGGCACTATTTACAGAGCAATATCGTTATACTACAAACAACTTAGGCCCCCTTAACTTATATTTCTTAAAAATGCATTAACCTAACCATTTCTCCATATAGCTACTTTCTAAACCAACTTTTAAAAGCATAATTTCAAAAATTTCATATTTTCAATATCAGGAGCGCAGAAACACAATACATGTCCCTCATGGGTAAATGTGCGAGCTGCTTCGGCCCAGCCAATCAACTGTGTTCGGACACGGTGGGCGGGGCTTGTTAAGGGAGCTGGTCCGCCTATAAATGAGCAAACCATCTGAACCTAACGCATATGATTTCAAGCCACCGAAGCTCCATGTCTCCGCAGCTGGTACCGCGGCTCGTCCGGCGTATCCTAATGCCATTACAGCTTACTTGAATAGACTTACAGAGTTGAGTCTCTATCGTTTACCTTAGTATACCTTTTGTTTTAAGATTCCATGTTGTATAGTGTAAATGTCCCCTTTTTATCTCATGACATCCTGCTCCATGAGAGCATCTAAGCAGGGTTTTTGACTAAGTTTTCCCTGCAGTAAATCACTGGTACTAATAACCTCTTCAGCATGTATACATAATCATTAGCTTTTTTGCAAATCTACTCGCGAGGGCTTTGAAGGGGTCACCCAAATAAAGCACAGTATCATACAGCAGAACCACATTACCTAGTAGGTTAAGTTAGGTTAAGATCAACCCCCTATGGGTGCACCAAGCTGCTGGCCACTGGCGCTGATTCAACACCGCCTGGCGAAACAGCAGTTTTTTAGTAGCTATAGTGCATGCTTAAACTAGATGATGTAGCCTACATAATGTAATTTTAAAGAGAAATATATTGATTGATTGAAGGCTCGATATGATCTCCAAGCTAACTCTGGGATTTCAGAGGAACGATAAAGTCTGGTTATATAATTCACAAAGAAAGAAAGGAAGATCTCCCAAGCTACCGTCAGTATGGGATGGGCCCTATACAGTCAGTAAAAGAATTAATGACGTAGTGTATAGAATTCAACGTAGCCCCAGAAGCATACTGAATGTTGTCCACCTCGACAGGCTCAAAGCATATCACGGACATGAAGATCAGGTTTAAGAGGGAGGCAATTTCCCGGCTAAAGACCATCCGAATGTTTTTGTGCTACCCTTTAGAACTAGCCTTGTCGGGTCTAGGTTCTTTCGTATGAGTCATTGCGAGCCAAGAAGAACCGTGCAGCCCTGGTGGAATTAAAGAGAGGCCTCGCTTCGTCAAGAATATTCGCGATAAATAGCGGGCAGAACGCGTGTTGTATTAGTTAATCATTGAGTTCTTGTAAAAATCTAATAGTTGTAAAGTTATAAGAGTAGTCTAGTGTGGTTAAATGTATTTAATTGTATAGAGTGATAAAGAATAAAGAGTATTATTGTAAAATAGTAAAAGTTGTGATTTCGTTCAGAACCCACGGGAAAAACGTAACACTATTTTGTTTGGGTCTGATTGTTTGTTTATTTCTATTTCTATTTGCGCGATTAACCTGATCAATCTGTCAGTTGAGTTAGCTTATATTTTTTTAAATTTATTTTTACGACTAATTTTTTAAATTAATTCCTGGGGAGGGGGGAGGGGGGAGTCAACTGCCCCAGGTGCCACCCGCTGTAGAAAATCCTTGAAAATTTCTCCATTTTTAATTTCACTTTGTATGTGTGCAAAACACTTGTGACTGCCTGTCTTAAAAGCGTTGAGGTATTGTGGGTCCGGGTGTTATTACACCTTTTTGTTGCATATTAAACATTTTGAAATAGCATGGTCCTTGAGTGTATGGCAATAGTAATGAGTTATATAATTGCATATTAGTATTTGTGAAAATCATGTAAGAGCTTGTACGCCTGTTGTATCTATCATATTGAGTGATGTATTACTTCGTGTCATTTAAAAATAGACTATGCTCATAGTATAAAATTAAAGTTTTCGTATTTATTGTAATAGAGTATATACACATATACAGAATTTAATTTAAAAATTTACTTGTCTGATTTATTTATAAAAATAGTAAAGAATTTCAGTCAAATTTAATATTACAGTTTTTATCAAAAAACTATTGCCTGGATTATTCTTGAGTCTTCCTTTTTTGTAATGAGAAAACGTTACGAGAGGGTGAGATTGGTTCTATAACACGTACATTGTATTTATTATGTTTATTCATTCTAGACTAATCCCTACATTGACCGGGTACCATAAACGTCATTCAAATGCCATACATCTACTGGAGAAAGAACTTTTTCAAATAACCATTGATCCTTTAACCAGTTCAGAACTAAAACACATTTTACATGTGAAATATCCTCAATTTGATACTGTAGCTGATAGACTGTTAAATGTTTTTGACCTTTTTGCTACTAAGAAGAATGATGGGGCTTCAGTACACCGAAAATCTGACAGATTAATATCTACAAGAGATTTTTTTAAATGGTGTCGTAGAGCAGCTATAGATTTTGACGTTAAAAGTCAAGAAAGCGCTTTAAAAGTTTTACAAGATGCTATTGATGTATTTTGTTGCTCTCTGCCTGATACCGCAGAAGCTCTTGTTTTAGCCAAAGAGATAAGTACAAATTTAGGCATAATTAATCACAAAGCTGAGTATTTTTTTAATAGTTA
>MU184439.1:32217-48818 GCA_016904865.1 Pissodes strobi | reverse complement strand
TTTTTACAAGTAGCCACAGCACAGTTCGGCATTTTAGTCTCAGTTTTAACTATCTATTAATTACACACTAGGCTTGTTAGATACATAAATATATAATAACACTATAAAGGTCCCTACAGACACAATAATTACAACCATACACAAGAACACTTGTATCGCGACTGGAGAAGCATCGCGTGAATTTCTGCCTCCCGCGTGACGACAATGCGCGGCCCGGGCGATATTAAGACCTGCAATACCGTTAGTCGGTGTATCGTGGCTTTCAATACATGCCTAATTTAGTATGAGAGAGAAAGAGTGCACATTAAAAATATGCATTCAATGTTGCATGGACAATGATAGCAGATTGTCATTTATTTTTCTGGAGCTGGTTACTCTCTTAATGACTATACAGGGTGTCCGGAAATACCGTTCGAATAATTTCAGGAGTGATTCTACATAAGAAAATATTTAAAAAATTTCATATGAACATGGGTCCGAAAATGCATACTTTCCATGATACATTTTATAAAAAATCAGTTTTTTGTTAATATCTTTAATATGATTTTACTGATTTTGTTGAAATTTGGCAGTGATAACTGTAGTAATAAGGGTCTCATTTAGCTATAAGTAGATTAAAAATATAGAGTCTAGTGGCGTCCCGGGGGCATCATACCGAATATTATTGACAAAAAAAGTCCGCCACTGACTTTTTCAAATATTTTATATTTTTTTCGTTTTAAGCAACTAAAAATACAATATTTTTAATTCTTGAGTTGTTTTCGTATCTTGCTTTGTTTTCGATAAAAAAAAATAAAAACCGGTTTATTACATTTCCAAACTTTTTTGATAAAATCAATATTTTTTTTATATCTTAAATATGCTTTTACCGATTTTATTGAAATTTAATAGGGTTATCTGTAGTAACAGGCGGCTCATTCAGCTTTAATTAATTTAGAAAGATAATGTCCAGTGGCGTCCCGGGGGGCATCACACCGAATATTATCGACAAAGAACTGTGCGCCACTGACTCTTTTACACATTTTATATTTTCCTCGTATTAAGCAACTAAAAATACAACATTTTTGTTTATTGAATTGTTTTCGTATCTTGCTTTGTTTTCGGGGAATAAAATAAAAACCAGTTTATTATATTTCTTTAGGGCAACAAATTCTACATCAAACGCTGTAATAAACTGGTTTTATTTTTTTTTCTCGAAAACGAAACGAAAAATGTTGTATTTTTAGTTGCTTAATACGAAAAAATTATAAAATGTTTAAAAGAGTCAGTGGCGCACATTTCTTTGTCGATAATATTCGGTATGATGCCCCCCGGGACGCCACTGGACATTATGTTTTTAATCTAATTAAGACTAAATAAGCCGCCTATTACTACCGATAACCCTATTAAATTTCAACAAAATCGGTAAAAGCATATTTAAGATATAAATAAAAATATCGATTTTATCAAAAAAGTTTGGAAACTTAATAAACCGGTTTTTACTTTTTCTATAGAAAACCAAGCAAGATACGAAATCAACTCAAGAATTTAAAAAATTGTCATTTTAGTTGCTTAATACGAACAAAATATAAAATGTTTGAAAAAGTCAGTGGCGCACACTTTTTTTGTCAATAATATTCGGTATGATGCCCCCCGGGACGCCACTGGACTTTATATTTTTAATCTAATTAAGGCTTAATGAGCCCCTTATTACTACAGATAACACTGCCAAATTTCAACAAAATCAGTAAAATCATATTTAAGATATTAACAAAAAACTGATTTTTTATAAAAAGTTTGACATCCTGTATCTTGGAAGCTATGAATTTTCGGTCCCATGTTCATATGAAAAAATGTTCATGTTTTCTTATGTAGAACCACTTCTAAAATTATTCGAACGGTATTTCCGGACACCCTGTATGTACAGGGTGGCCCGTTTATTATGGGATGACACCTTATCTTAGAATCTACGGGGTTTACCAAAAAAAGTTTAAAACAAAAGTTGTTTGGATTTACTTAAATTTTTAAAATATTATATTTTTATATGTACAAGGTGCTACAAATTCGAGTGCATGCATGGGGATCTCGGGATAAGAGATACGAGGTCGGTTAAATTAAGGCAAAGTTGTGCAATTTGAGGTCCAATAAGATGCCGTCTTGAAATTTGAAAATTTCTGAACACTTCCGGAGATATCCGGAAAAATACGAAATTTTCCAAAATCGTTTTTATTTTTTTCCGGACGTTATTTGAAAAATATTTTAAAATAAATAACACTTTTTCATTGCCACTTTTCCCCTCTACAAGGAGGCATTGTTAAGTTTAAAAAAACTTTTTTTTTTTTTAAATACGGTCCTAGATGTATTTTTTTGTTTTTCGTTTCCTTTTAGCCTCCGTAAGGCAATGACGTATCGCAAATATAAGAAAAATTCATAATTTTATGAAATGTTCGCCCTAAAATGTATGAATCGCTCATCTCTGTCTAACACATTATTTTATTCGTCCTTATTCAACGCATTGAAAAACGATTAAATTGGAAACTCTTATACTTTTATGTTGAAATGAAAGTATGGGTAAATTTGAGCTAGATAAACAATAATATTAAATTTTTGATTTTGGGCTTTGACGGTATGGATCTAGAAACAACAAAAATAGGGTTTCTTCGGCCAACGTTTTGAAAAATGTATCCCCAAAGCCCTAAATTTCCCGAAACGTTGACCAAGGGAATCTTGGTTTTTCTTGTTTCTTAACCCACACCCATAAAAAGCCAATGTAAAAATTATTAGAAGTTGTTCCTAAGAATAAGAAAAAGGTAGGAAATTAGGTTTTATTTAAAATCTAAAATCTCGCAAATGTTAAAGAACTAGATAAATAAAACTTTAATAACAAAACTAAATTTAACTCATAAGCAAAACGCTAGAGTATGACTTCAGTGTTTTTGCGAAATAGAAATTCAACATTAACATAAAAATAGCAAAAACATACAACAAATAAATACATAAATAAATAACCTAATTATGCATTTATTTGTTGTAAGGTTTTGCCATGTTGTATGTTAATGTTGAATTTCTATTTCGCAAAAACACTGAAGTTATACTTTGGCGTTTTGCGAATTTTTCATAAAATTAAGAATTTTTCTTATATTTGCGATACATCATTGCGTCATTGGAGGCTAATAGGCAACGAAAAACAAACAAAAAATCCAGAACCGTATTTAAAAAAATTAAGTTGATGATGGTTGCTAGAAGACGAAACGTCGGATTTTAAATTTAACAATGCCTTCTTGTAGAGGGGAAAGAGTGACAATGAAAAAATGTTATTTATTTTAAAAATAACGTCAGAAAAAAATAGAAACGATTTTGGAAAATGTCGTTTTGTTCAGAATTTTTCAAATTTCAAAATGGCATCTTGTTGGACATCAAATTGCGCAATGCCTTAATTTGACCGACCTCGTATCTCTTACAGTTCCCGAGATTCCCACGCACGCACTCGAATTTGTAGCACCCTGTATACAGGGTGTATTTAAAATAGATTACCCTGTATATTAAGGCATTTTTGAATTCCTCAGAAAATTCTAGATATATTTTATATATAATATCCTATACCTAAGTCTAACCGTTTTTGACATATTTTGAATTTTATGTCAAAAATGACGTTTGCAGGTCTAAATATAACTATCAATTTCTCCTATTAAAAGCCTTTATTATTTAATTGGAGTTGGTTTCCTTGTAGAAGGGGATCTACTTTAGTAGTCTGTTTTGGCATTTTTATAATACATAAATACAGGGTGATCAAAAACTAACATTACAAATTTAAATGAAAAAATGGTTAAAGTAATTTTTTTCAAATGGAAACTCCCTATTTTTATAATTTTATTTTATTTAACATTAAAAATAAGGGCGTCTTTGTATAAAGTTTTCTATTCGAAAAAGTTGAATGAAAGTTGAAAGAAATGTATTGTTGTAGTAATTATAACGTAATCAGGTGCAGTGTATCCAAGAGATCAAAATGTTTGCCACGTGCACATCAAACCATCTAACACAAACTGCCACGGACGTATCGATAGCTGGTCTAAAAATAGGAGGCTACCTATGCGGTGGGGATTTTAACACTAAATGATGCAAAAGAAAGACTGTTGTATCTGCTAGATCAGCTGCGCCCGACGAAAGGTTAATAACTTAATCGTCCCGGCTGAAGTAATAAGTGGGTGTGTTGTCAGACGACAAGAAATAGTGTCATTCCTGTAATGCTCGATTGTTTTTTTTTCGCCACGCCTGCGCCTCGCCGTCATGGCCAACTAATAACAAAACTTAAAAGCCGTATAGCATTTTTACAATAGAAAAATGCTAAATTGCCAATATTTCAAATTTTCGAATAGACAACTTTATACAAAGTCGCCCTTATTTTTAATGCTAAATAAGATAAAATTATAAAATTGAAAAAAATTACTTTTAACCATTTTTTTCATTTAAACTTTTAATGTTAGTTTTTTATTACCCTGTATTTATTTATTATAAAAATGTGAACACAGACCACTAAAGTAGATCCCCTTCTACAATGAAACCAACTCCAATTAAATAATAAAGGATTTCAATAGGAGAAATTGATAGTTATATTTGGACCTGCAAACGTCATTTTTGACTTAAAATTCAAAATATGTCAAAAACGGTTACACTTAGGTATAGGTTGCTATATATAAAATATATCTAGAGTTTTCCGAGGAATTCAAAAATGCCTTAATATGCAGGGTATTCTATTTAAAATAAGGAAGTTGATACTTGTCCACGAAAATGCGAACATCCTGTATGTATAAAAATATAATATTTTAAAAGTTTAAGTAAATCCAAACAACTTTTGTATTAAACTTTTTTGGTACACCCCGTAGATTCTGAGATAAGGTGTCATCCCATAATAAATGAGCCCTCGCCCTCGTACATTTAATTTGCTGATAATTTTTTTGGAAGTGATTATTTTTTATATAATTATGTTTAAGGATTATTGGAAAACACGGCGGCATCATTGTGTTTACTAGAAAGGGGCGACAAAAAACCTGTGGTCAGACATCCAAGCTTTACACTTTTTGCTTGTATGAATCCTGCTACAAATGTTGGAAAAAAAGACCTTCCGATAGGTTTACGAAATCGTTTTACCGAGTTCTATGTGGACGAATTGACAGAAAAATCTGATCTGACGCTGTTAGTGAATAGCTACCTTGAAGCTATGTCTCTTAACGAAAGAGACATTTCAAAAATTGTCGAATTTTATTTGATCATTAGGAAAGAAATGCAGTTGTCCCTCTGCGATGGATTAGGCCATAAGCCTCATTTTTCGTTAAGATCTTTATGCAGGGCGTTGATGATCTCTGCAAAAAACCCATGTGGAACTTTTAAGAGAAGTCTTTATGAAGCTTTTTGTCTTAGTTTCCTGACGCAGCTAAACTCTGATTCGTACAAGATTGTTCAAGAATTAATTACGAAGTAAGTATTTTATTGAGTTAAGTTGCTCTGTATATTTAAAACTAATAATGCTAACTACGTTTTTAGCTTTGACTTTTATGAGTAAAAAATGTTCTCGAATTAGATGCAATTCAGTATATTGTTTAGTTAGTTTTAAAGTCCAAAGTTCTGACACCACTCCCGTAAGGAGTAGTAAATGTGTAAATATATAAAAACTTTATTTCGAGGTACTTAAGAAATCCCTAGAATTGTATTTCTTTAAATTCGCTAACTCGAGAGATATTAGCCCATACTAAAGTTTTTCGGGTACGCGGTGTTTAGAGACAGTTGCTGCAATTCAATTTTTAGGTATTTGGTCGGCCACGCAAAACAACTAAATGCGGTTTTGAAACAGCCCATTCCTGAACCAAGCGAACGAAACCATTCTTTTCTTAACTTTGAAGGCTACTGGATTATGAAAGGCAATTTGGAACCAAACATACCAGATGATTATATTTTGACAAGTTCAGTAAGGAATAATTTAAAAGATTTGGCAAGGATCGTATCAATTGGCAAATTGCCAGTTCTTTTACAGGTAAGTGAAACCGTTTTTCAGGTTATCATCAAAGACATATAAAGAAAAATAGACAGATTTGTTTAATAAATATGAAGACGCCAACATCGTTCCCCTTCTTCGGGGAAATAGTACGCAAGTCGTACTATCACTTACCGCTACTGCGGCGCTGTTGCCGATGACACCTTAAGAGTATGTCTGTATCGTGGAAATTCGGCAGCTTGTTTTTAATAACGTGACAGAAAAATTACATTTATTAGAACATAGAGCATGTCAAAATATAAAACTTTCGCATTAAAGTATACCGTGTAGATTATAATACTAACGTATAAACATTTATAATACAAAACCTGAATGAAAATGGAAACAAAAAAACATGAAGTGTTACACATATTTTCGCTAGAAACTTTATGTAAATTGGGCCCTATGTCACTACTTCACCACTTCACATTTTTCACGAAATCTCTACTCTCTTTTGCCGCACACGCCGACAAAGTCGCGTAGCCGGCATTCGTCTAGAAGGAACTGGCCGCCATGTTCATGAAAACAGAGTGTCCAATCATTTGAACCCAAATATTACATCCATGCGTAAGTAAATAAACTCATAGTCGTATTCCGTGAACATTATTTTAGAAAAGTAAGTACCTATTTTAACTATTTCGGGTTTGCTATTACATGTTTAAAGTGTCGTGAGTTTATAGAATCCGATGTTTCTTTGTCAAAATTATTAATTGCAAAACGTTATGGAAAATTAATTAACACTTCAAATTTAGTTGTTAATAGATGTCATGCAGCAGAAAAATAGGCCATCCTTAACAATAATGCTATCAAAATTACTTAACAGAATTATTTCATATAATAAGAGGAGGCTATTTCAAGTAGATTTTCGAAAAAATATGCGGAATATTAATTTTATTTCATAATATATTTAGTGTTTCGATCTCGCCGAGACGAGACGAGACTATTGAGGTCTTGGTCTCGCAAAGTCTCGAGTCTTCAAGTCATGTCTCGGTCTCGCCGAAACGGATTCAAATATGAATAAGGAAGGAAGAGTTAATATAAAGAAAGCCTGGCAGTGACTTCTACTGTTTAGTCCCAGTGAATATCGAACAGCTCTTTGTAGTTTGAAAATACGCTCAAATTGAGTTGCACAACACGAACCCCAGAATGGAAGGGCGTATCGGAGGTGCGACTCAAAAAGGGCTTAATAGACTGTTCTAGCAGTTGACACGTTAAGCTCCCTGGATACAGTTCTTAGCGCAAAACAGGCAGAAATAAATTTTTTTGATAAGGCATCGATGTGCATGTCCCACTTCAAATGGTTGCCCACAACAAGCCCCCAGAGTTTCACAGATTCAACGACAACGACGTCAGTAGTAGTCTTATTAAGTACAAAAGATTGCAACGTACTTTTATATAACAACATTTTAGTTTTAAAAACGTTGAGGCACATGGCACATGAGATTAAAATCGCACCACGATTTAATGTTGATTAAGTCACTAAATACAGTTCTATGAAGCGCCGTAATATCCGGGTTACTCCAAGTGAAACTTGTATCGTCCGCAAAGAGACCGACTTTACCGCTAATGTCCAGACAGGCAATGTCGTTGATAAACAGCAGAAACAAAATGGGGCCTAGTAGGGGAAAGATGCATATGATGACATACTTTATTTTAATCAACCATAACTTTTTTAATAAAAGGTTTTGTTAACATATCATTGGTCGCAGTATTGCTAATCAATTAAGTATTAAAAATTACGTACGATATTTAATATAATTTTGCTTTTATAGAATATATGAGCTGTTTTAAAAACCTCTATATATGCCATCATAGGAAATACTCATTACCTATGATGGCCTACCCCGACCGAATTTAGAAATCTTGAACATTTTTTACATAGTTCATTTTGAAATATTTTGTCGTGCGTTTTTCTATCCACAAAAAACATAAAAACAACTAAAGAAGAATTATAATAGTATTTATTTAATTTTTTTTAACACAATTAAATACTTTAAATTAAAAATCCATTTCCTAAAACTTAAAAAATCATTCCAAACTAAAAAATCCATCAGATCTATTTTGCTTTATTTAAGAAAAAACAGCGCAATCTGAGTGACACCATGAACGCATAGCATGCCATCATAGGGAATGGCATATCTATGCCATCATAGGAAAAATGTACTTCTATCAGTTGGATATTATAGTAGGCTTCCACGTGAAACTAACGTCAAAATAAACATGTCACTAAAAATAGGCGTAGGACTACATTACCTTTTATTAATTGAGGGGCGAAATTTTTGATTTGAAAAATAAATAGTATTACTTGGGTACTCACCTAAAAGTTGATTTATTTATCAGCACGACAAAACACGTCTGAACTGCACGAGCTTTGCCCAAAACAACAAACCGGCCCACGTTCATATGTATGTCTGTCATTTGTAGTGGAAAAAAAGGCTCGGAAATATACTCAGTATGCCATCATAGGAACTATGCCATCATAGGCATCTTTCCCCTACTGGACCCTGGGGTACTCCACAATCTATTGGCCTGCAAGAAGACATCGACGTATCAACCCTCACAAGCTGACTTCTGTTGTTAAGATACGACTTAAACCATTCGAGAGGCAGTCCTCTGAATCCGTAGTACTGCAATTTGTTAATTAAGATATTATGATTTACACAATCGAAAGCTTTAGAGAAATCGCAGTAAATTGGTGCTGTAGAGTGATGGTTGTTCAGGTTGGAGTATACATAATTAAAGAGGGAAAACATCTCACCATTTGTGCATTTGGTACTTAAAAATCCAAATTGATGTGTAGTAAGTATTTTATATTTAGAGATAAAAGATAGATGCTTTTTTTTAACCATTCTTTCAGTGATCGAAGCTTGGTCTTTATCTCCTCCTTTATGCAAAGGAATAATTATTGCCTTCTTAAGACAGTTTGGAAAAACCCCATTTTGGAATGACTTGTTAATGAAATAGTAAGATGGTTTAATGTGCATTCCGGCAGGTTTGAGAACATTTTCAAAGTAAGCCCATTAGTCCCAGATGAGGATTTGTCTTTAATGTCTTTAATTGTGCTGCGAAGCTCAGCAAATGGTACAGGCGCAGGCGTAAAGAAGAAACTGTGTAAATTCACATTAGCATTAGAGAGTTATGAAAATGGATCATGAGGAGGAGTTATGGTGTTCACTAAATCTTTAGCCACATTTACAAATAATTGTTTAGGTTCTCAGGTGAATTAGCAATAGTGCCAGACAAAGAAGTCTTATTCCTTAAGTCATTCACAATAGACCATGATTTTTTAACAATGTTACCGGATTTAGCCCGCCTCTCATTATAATAAATGTCCTTGGCAGCTTTTATAGTTTTATGATAGACTTTTCTGTAAAGTTTCACATAATCATGGAAGAAGACGATGTCCCAGTATTTTTTTAGGTGAGATAATGAACGCATGTTCTTTGCAGATGTGCGTAAGGCCTTAGTTGTCCAGGGTTTATGTTGTTTAATTTTGATAGGCCTACTAAGCGGAAAGGATTTGAATGCCAGAGTCGATAAAGTTTTTATAAATCTAGAACATTCGGTATCGACATCATCAGAGAGGACAACCCAGTCAGTTGTTAGACATAGGTGCTTGAAATTTAGAAAAATTTTGTCTGAAAAAATACGGCATAATTTGCGGGAAGCAATTTTGCATTTGGACTTTACCGAAAATTCCGTTACTACTGCCATGATCAGAGAAACCCGAGTTAAGGACAGCACAGTCAACGAATTCTGGATCAAAAGATGACGCGACATAGTCTATAGTACTAGAACTAGTTTTAGTTATTCTAGTTGGTGAGTTAATATGCATGATTATACCAAAAAAGTCGAAAATGGACCGAAGGGATTCTTGAGTAGCACACACACTGGAAAAGTTAACATTAAAGTCGCCACACAAAATTAATTTGCTTCTTAAAGGCAGGAACTCAAGCAAGCTCAGTAATATTTGACTGAATATATGCAAGTCAGCGTCAGGTGTTCTGTAAATACAAACAAGATAGAGGCCATAAGCATTATGATAGACGATGGAAAATTCAAATACTTTCTCACACATTAATTATTAACTTAGTTACTGCCGAAAAGTCTTTGTTAGTAGACATTATCATAGTACCTCCATGAGATAAATTACTTCTATTAAATCTAGTTACTGTAGTATAATTTTTGACAAACACAGGCTTATCAACATTTAAACCAATGTCCAGTTATGGCAATGATTTTTGCAAAATTAAGCTCATATAATAATAGAAATAATTCATCTGTTAAGTGTCTTAAGTACTGAATATTAATAAGAAAAACACTAAGCTTGCCATCATCCAATTTTTCAGAGGGTGCGTGATCTTCTGTTCGTGTCAATCTACTTAAAATTCTCCCGTCTAATCGGAGAGCTAGCAGCAAAATAATTGCTGTGACTTTCCCTAACCTTCTGAAGAAATTGAAGTCTTTCCGATGAAAAGAAAGACCTGAAGGCAGAGAAATCCGTTTCAACCCCAGCAGATCCAATACCGTAGGCGTCGTGGAAGCGATAATATAACTTAGGCAAGGAGTCCACGTTACCAGGAAGTCCCTGCGAAGCTAGAGCTAATTTGATGCTGGTGTTGGTGTGCCCTTCACAAACACACACTGGAGGGTTGGTCATGGAGATAAGCAAGGAACAGCCGAAGAGCCTTTAATATGGAGGGGTCTCTCAGTCTAGCCAGCAAATAACGTCCATTAGCCGCATCCGAATCTCGCGATAGCAGCACTATAGGTGGAGTCATTGGGTCCATATTCAGCCCAATATCCATCTTCGCACTTTTCTCCACAACAACTTCCAAATTCTCTAGCGCAAGAAACTTACTGGCAGCCAAAGCTTCCCTGCCAGAGCCAACCCCAACAAACCTCACCCCTTCAAGTATATGTACAGATGTTGAGTCAGAGCGTGGTTGTAGGCTTCGGCCGTCCAAAGTGCCTGGTATAAAATGTTGATAGCCAGATGACTAAGTACTTGCTGCTGGCGGTGATACCTTGAAGGGCGTTAAAGATGAATTGGCAGTGACTATTTTAGTACCCGGCGGCCACATACTTATGTCCTTTAGCTGCTTTAGGTGGCTTTTTTCTGCACACCATCAACCTTGAAATGGGGGTGCGAACAGTCATTATTCTTCAGCATTGGAAAGCATCGGATAAAGTCAGTAGTTTCAATTATTTTTTTGACATAGTGTGCAAGCTGGTTTGCTGTATAAGGAGGTGGGATCTTGGACACATAATGCCAGTCTTCTTTATGGGGGATATGTAAGGTGTGGGAACAATGACTTTAGGTGAAGTTATAACCACTGTGTCATGGTTATCTGTATGGTCTGTCTGAGTCGGAATCGATATTTTTATTGTTGATGGGTTACTCCTAATAATTTGCTTATCTTTGGCAGCCAACTCTTCTATCGTGAGTGCCATTTGATGTACACTTTTTCGCATATCGCCCATTTTCTTCAGTAACTCTTCCTTTGATGAGTCGTGAATCTGAATTTTAACACACTCATCATGATTGTCCATAAAAATAGATGGCAGATTGAATATATCTTGTTTCATTTCCTTGATCGAATGGAATAAAGTTTCTTGTCTATTATCAGAGAATCTGGTATGAAGGCTGTGAATGTCATCTATTTTTTTTTTTTATAAAATGTTCCATTAGGAGTCATGGTTACTCAAGGTGTCATAAATTTCAGAAATGATTGGAAAAAGATCATTGTTCTTCTTTAGACAGGTTCCCAGAGCTTCGACATTTTTCAGAGAGATCTGCGATCTTGTAGCTATGACCCCTTATCGTGGAGATATTTTAGCCTAGGAGAGTCACATCACAAACACTGCAGAAAAATCTAATATTGTGGTGCTTTTGTTGGTAGAGCACCTTTGTTGTTGCTTGTTGCCTTATCCGGCGACACTCGCCACTACAGCGAAGTTTATATTTATCCTTTTCTGCGATGATTCTCTGGCAGGAATCGCACTTAAACTCAGCCATTTCGATATTAGTGTTCGATGATTTTAGATAAAAGTCAATGGCAGCTGAACAAAGTCAAGTTTGTCTAAACAGGAACCAACAGAAACTATAAATTAATCAGAAAATACACGCACGGTACAAGCCAAAGCACGCCGTAAGGTTGAAGTTCAGTAATTTTAAATAAAGGTAGAGGTCAAATAGCAGCTAAACAAGGTCAATTTTAGTCAAGCAGGAAAGCGTAAACTAGCACGTCGACACGATATCAGAACAAAACAGAATATCAAAACAGATCAAAACAAAAAAAAGAAACAATCAATACCGGCAGAGCCAACGAAAAATGGAAACACGACCGTCCCGTTTGACTGCTGCTTCGATACTACTTGTAAATAAACCAGTCTAGAAAGATTATTGGGTATTGACTGCAAGTGAAGGATTCTGTTTGAAAGAATTAAGTTTGCTTAAAAACATACCTACCTATGTACGTAAACTACTTTTTTGTAAGAAAAAATAAACTAAAATCATATTAAAATAACGCTAAATAATAATAGTAACGCTCCACTGGCTAGTCTATAGTTTTTAGGTAAATCCCCGGCGGGTGGGTGAATTGAAACCTTCCTAGATTTCTTTGATTTCTGTACGTTAGATATAATTAAAAAAAAAACAAACCATTATTTTCGTACTATCCTGCTTATAAATTATTTTTATTTCAACACTCGAGACCCGAGACTATCGAGACGGACGTGACGAGAATCTCGGTCTCGATCCTTGAAGTCCCGGTCTTGAGTTATAATTCCTAGTCTCGTCTCGGTTTCGAATTTCGAGACGAGACGAGACCAAAGCACTAAATATATTTATCGAAGCGGTACAGACCGAAAACTATAAGAAAACGGCATTTTAGGTTAAAAGCAAGCCGCTTTGCACAGGGTATCTAGAGACCTTAAAAATTGGTTTTATCCGAAGAAATCAGAGTTTGGTTCCTTAGGATCCAAGATGGCGGCCGATTTCCAAAATGGCCGCAAAACTGTAAATTTCGTGTTTCTCGTCCGATTTGATTGAAGAAAGGGTTGGTTTCGGTTATGTTTTGTGCGTATAATCTAAATTTAAGGTTAAAAATTTATAGCTGTTCCAAATTTTAGGCAAGGAACCATTTTTTGTTCAAATATTCCAAAAAAAATTAGTACTTAAAATATTATACATATCAGCCAGGATTTTCAAGTAATTACGCATAGAGTTTTACGTCGGTTAGTTTGGGAGCGAGCGAAGGGTCATGTGTGAAGTTAACAGTACTCTTATAGTGTTACAGAATATGTTTCTCGTCCGGTTGCGGCTGCGCGAATGTTACAAAAATACTTACGGTGGGACCCGCAGATCCTAGTGATAGCTAAATTTGGCGTCACTACAGTACTTTAAACTGTAGTAAATAAAACAATATTTGTATTGTGAGTGCTTGTAAATATTAGTGAGTGCTTATAAAATTATTTACTACTTATTAGTGAGTGCCTTTAAAGTAATTACATGTTCTTAGTAGTTAAGTAAAGCAACTATACCTTTGTTTGGGGATCTAGTTTTTGTTTATGGGTTCTTTAGGAAAATTTTGGTATAAATCCATAAATTACAACACATTGTCAACAAAAAGTGAGGATTTATTTTCGCTTTCCAAGGTGTCCGCCCCTCTCTGGCAGGCTCCACTTGCCGTGCCATGGAGGAAACGGATGAAAGAATCATCCTTCATCTCCACATCGTGGCAAACGGCGCTCGCTCAGTCATTGTCCGAACAGCTGATATTTATGTGATGATTCTCGCCATCTCCTTTTATCACCAGCTACATACTCTTGGTCTTCAAGAACTGTGGTTATCGTACGGTACTGGGGCTAAGCGTCTGTTTGCAGCAGCTCATCTGATGGCGGGTAATAAAGTATAATGATTACAAAAAAAGAAACCACAAGTAAAGCACTGTAAACTTTCTGACAGGCACCGGATTCGATAGCGTTTCATTTTTCGCAGGTAACGGCAAAGAGTGCATGGAAAATCTGAAAGCAATGCAGGAGGCAACACCGGTTTTTCTAGCGATCGCCACCCCCCAGCAAGCTGTTGAACCAGAGCGCGTTGAGTTGCTTCAGAAGTTCACGATCAAGCTCTATGATCAATCCTACTCTGAGACGACAGTGAACGCAGCTAGGAAAGAATTATTTTGCACCAAGAACAAGTAACTTCATGCTATTTCCCCGACGTATGCTGCTCTCTACCAACACATCAGCGTATCGGGCAGGACAAATCTGGGGCCGTTCACATCTGCCTTATGACAATTTTCCGACTCCATCTAATTGGGGTTGGAAGAAAAGTTGTGGAAATCGGGTTCCCGTTTGATCCGACCTTCCAGATGTGTGGGAGGCCTGTCGAAATTCGGAGAGGTGTTGCTGCCTCTCGGGGTGTGGCAACAAACCGCTGCCAATGTGGCAAAAATACAGTGCAATAACACCAGGTAATTCATTATTTTTAACTACATCTGAATGACTTAGTGCAAAAATGTTATTGGGAATTTTACGGAATTTTACAGTTCCTCGTATCTGGGAGAAGAAAGTGATGCCAGTGGCCAGTAACTTGTACGCTGACTACTTGTCCTCGGACTACCAAAAATACACATGCTAGCAAAGTAGCATGGCACAGTTGTCAGTAACTTGTATGCCTCTCTACTTGTCCTTGGACTACCCAAATACATATGCTAGTTGTGGACGTGCCAATTTCTGAAAACGTCTCAGCTCGGTAGGTTACGCTAAGCTGTAGCAAAAGTCTTGAAATGTGTGGAATTGGTTTGTTAAAAAGTAGAAGTTTCTCATTTAAGAAATGAATTAAAAAGTATTGTACTGTTATTAACAACACAGTGCGTAATTAAACTGATACGTTTAAGAAAAGAAACAGAAGAATATGGGTAAAAATTGGTTTAGTAGACGCCAAGTTTAGTTTGTTGAAGGAAAAGCGACGAGAATATCTAGAGGGATATAAAAATCATGTTAGACTGCCTCCAGAAAAGTTTGGTGAACTCCTGTCGAAGATTAACGATAACATTCAGAAAAAAGACACTGATATGCGAACTGCCATTCCAGCTCGTACTAAATTAGAAATCACTTTACAATATTGGTGATTCAGATATTTCATTGGAAACGTTGTATGTACAGGGTCGGAAAGTCTACAATATCTAAGTTTATACCAGAAGTTTGTACGGAAATTGCAGCAGCATTATTTTTTCAACCCAAATTGAAATAAATGCCTCTTTTTTGCATTCATTCAAATTCGCGATGTGCAGAAAAAACATACTCGAAAACCGTCCTTTCTTCCATCGAGTCGTAAAAGAAACACGAAATATATATTTTAGCGGCCATTTTGGAAAATAGCCGCCATCTAGGATTCTAAGGGACCAAATTTTGGATTCCTCGGATAAAACATATTTTTTAGGTTTCTAGTTAACTTGTGCAAAGCGGCTTGCTTTTAAACTGAAATGCCGTTTTTTTTTTGCTGTACCACTTGGGACTATTAATATTTCAACCTGGAACTATTTTTCGATGCGTAGCAAACAATCGAGCTCATGCTCATTTTCTATTGGTCGTATTCACGTAGATAGGCAGTCGCTCTTCGCTCTCACTGGTCGGCGGGATGGAGTGACTGACATTCCGTCGTCCCTTTGTCAACATTTTCTATTCTAATTTTGCTTCGTTTCGTTTTGTTTGCTTGTGAATTGCCTTTATTATGGAAATTAATTCAGGGGGATGTTTTCGCTCATATTTTGAGAGCTGGGGTTGGTGTTGTTGCTTGCGCCCCGCAGGGAGCGTTCAAATATTTGAAAAAAAAAAAACGTAACGAGAGATCCTGTAATCTCGATACAAATATGTTTCAGATTTCAGGTTAAAAACAGCATTTTTTTCCGTTAGAAAACTAATTTTTTAATACCTAATTTCTAGTTATTTCTTTAGAAAAATTGTTATTTTTGATAGCGCTATTGGTAACTGGACCCGACGAATACTGTACATTTTCATGAAGCAACAAATACATTTGTTACGATTTTCCCGTGGGTTCTGAACGAAATTACAACTTTATTATTTTTCAACTAATACTCTCTTTATTCTCTACCACTGTATACAATCGAACACACTAAACTACTCCTATAACTTTACAACTAATAGCTCTTTACAATTCAACACTCAATGATTAACTAACTATCATTCGCCTTATCGCATTAGGTCTGCTCCTTATATATACACGGTGATCATTTATAATGTCCCCCCCCTCTTAACTTTTTGTTTTTCGCATTAGACAAAAATGTTAAATACAAAAGTTGTGCAGAATAATGTAAGCTATTTGCAGAATACATTTATATATATACAAGGTGTTGCAGAAATGAGTGGCAGGTGAAAGTTATATTTTTTTAAATGAAACGCCCTGTATATTGTTAGTTTTTTGGAATCTCCTAAGAATTCTGAATATTTTTTCTATAACATGTCCTATACCTAAATGTCATAGTTTTCGACATATTCGCATTTTAAATAGTGGTCTGGTATTGTAGTTGCCTAATTCACGGCCACCTAAGAACTGGAATCTAGA
>MU184439.1:6717-31817 GCA_016904865.1 Pissodes strobi | reverse complement strand
CTTGTATATATATAAATGAATTCTGCAAATAGCTTACATTATTCTGTACAACTTTTGTATTTAACATTTTTGTCTAATGTGAAAAACAAAAAAGTTAAGAGGGGGGGACATTATAAATGATCACCGTGTACAATCTCAAATCTATCACGAATATTCGGGAAGTATTCCGAGGCCACTCTATATGATTATCGACCAGGCCATCGAGATAATTCAAGCGTTCCTGAATCTTCGCGGCCGGCCAGCGATGACTCATACAGACAGAGAAGTGGCAAGGCGGCAGGTTCTATAAGGGTAGCACAAAAACGTTCGGATGGTTGCTAACCGTAACATTGCCTCCCTCTTAAACCTGATCGTCCCGATCATGTACTTCATGTCCGTGATATGCTTTCAGCCTGTCGAGGTGGACAACTTTCAGTTTGCTTCTGGGGCTACGCTGAATACACTACGTCATTATTTCTTTTGATGACTGTATAGGGCCCTTCCCATTCTGGCGTTAGCTTGGGAGATCTTCCTTTCTTCCTCTGCGGATTATATAACCAGACTTTATCGTTCATCTGAAATCCCATAGAATCCCATTCGGTCACTGGCTTTCTCCGTGTTCTCTCTGACTAATTCATGGATGTATAGTAACTTTTCCTTAAGAGAGTCCGCGTAGTCTTGCATTTCCATATCCTGGCTGTCCGGCGTTCCGAATAATAGGTCGCATGGTAAAAGGAGTTCTCTTCCAAATAAAACCATGGCTGGTGTTAGTCCTGTCGTGTCATGGACTCCTGATCTATATGCCATCAAAAATGGGGTTCTGTGCTGGTCCCAATCTTTCTGGTGTTCATCTACGACCTTTGACAAATGTTCTTCAGTGGTCTTGTTAAACCGCTCAACCATGCCGTCTGATTGTGGATGTAAGGCTGTAGTCCGTGTTTTATGGATGTTGAATAAATCACAGGCTTTCTGGAAAACCTTGGATTCGAAATTGCGACCTTGATCTGAGTGCAGCTCTAGCGGAACACCAAATCTGCTGATTAGGTTATTCACTAGGACTTCTGCTACGGTAACAGCTTCTTGATTGGGGATCGCAAATACTTCACTCCATTTACTGAAGTAATCAATTGCGACTAAAATGTACTTGTTACCATTATTTGTTTCGGGAAAAGGGCCAGCTACGTCAATGGCGATACGTTCAAATGGTAGGCCCACATTATATTGTTTCATTTTTCCCCTAGATCTTGTTTTGGGCCCTTGACTTGCGGCACAGGTTGAGCTCTGCCGACACCACGTTTTCACGTCGTGGCAGTAGTTGACCCAGTAAAATCTATCGCGGATCTTGTCAATCGTTTTGTTCACTCCGAGATGAGCACCAGACTTTCCATTATGATCTTCCAGTACTTCCGATATCTTCTTCCTTGGTACCACTAACTGTGTCTTCACTACTTTTCCATCGGCGCTTTCCCAGGCTCGTTTAAGAAGTCCATTTTCCACCACCAGGGAGTCCCACTGCGCTCACAGAGTTTTAAAAGCAAATCCTTTGGTTGATATCTCTCTCCAGCTTGGTCTTGGTTGATGTTCTTCTTTCGCTTTTAGTAATGGTGCTATTTCACTATCCTCAAGCTGATCCTTTTTAAGTTGCTCTGTGGTCCACTGCTGATCAACCTCAAATTTCATTTGCCTAATAGGAGTAATTCCTTCTCGTTGATCTATTCTTTCGCAATGCTTACAATTATCCTCACATGGTCTTCTTATTGCAATCTCCCGGCCCTGTGCTTAACCTTAAAGTTATAGTGTTGTAACTTTTCAAGCCATCTGGCTACCTGTCCTTCAGGCTGTTTCATATCCAAAAGCCATTTAAGTTCTGCATGATAAGTCCTTATCAGAAATCCTTGTCCATACAGATATTGATGGAAATGCTCTACAGACCGTACTATTGCTAAAAACTCTTTTCGGGTTACACAGTAGTTACGTTCAAGTTTCGAAAGTGATCGACTGTAGTATTCGATAACTCGTTCTTCTCCTGCTTGTACTGTGCTCCGATGCCGGTGTTGCTTGCGTCTGTGTCCAATACAAATTTAACCTTTTGTTCCGGATATCCCAATATTGGACTAGAACATAGAGCCGCTTTTAATTTCCTGAACGCAGAATCACAGTTATGATCCCAGTTATAATTTGCTCGTTCTTCAGTGAGCTTATGTAGAGGTGCAGCTATATTTGCAAACCCTTCAACAAATCTTCTATAATAAGTACATAGTCCAAGGAAGCTCCGCAGTTCATGTTTGTCGCGAGGACGAGGCCAGTCCTTGATTGCTGTAATCTTCCTTTGGTCGGTTTGGATTCCCTCTGATGACACGACATGCCCGAGAAATTCAACTTTTTGTTAGAAAAGAAAACATTTCTTTGGATTCAGTAAGAGCTGAGCATTCTTGATTCTAGTAAAAACTTCATGCAGGTTTTGTAGATGTTCTTCGAAAGTTTTTCCCATTACCATTATATCATCAAGATGGACCAGGCATGTCTTCCAAGTGAGGCCTCGTAGAACAACTTCCATAAGACGCTCAAAAGTAGCGGGAGCATTGCATAGTCCGAAGGGCATAACTTTAAACTGATATAAATCACTTCCGGTAGAAAAGACAGTATTTTCCTTATCTTGTTCGTCAATGCCTACTTGACAGTAGCCGCTCTTTAAATCGAGTGTTGAGAACCAATGAGAACCTGCTAGTGTCGCCAACGTGTCAGCAATCCTGGGAAGTGGATAGCTGTCTTTCTTGGTGACGTCATTGAGCTTTCTATAGTCCACGCAGAATCTGGTAGTCACATCTTTTTTGGTGACTAAGACAACAGGAGACGACCATGGGCTCGATGATTCCTCAATAATTCCATCGTCAAGCATTTTGTTGACTAATGTGGTAACCTCTTGCTGCTTCGTCACTGGTAGCATCCGAGGATGCTGCCGTATGGGGTGAGCCCTTCCAGTTTCGATTTTATGTTTTATGATGTTCGTTCTTCCAGTATTGCCATTTTTCCTTTCAAAGGCTGTGCTCTGCTCTTTGATAAATTGTGTAGCTCTCCTCAGCTCTTCGGAAGACACGACTTCTGGAAATGTTCTAGCACTTCCTTAGGTGACGTGACTGCGTTTCGCAACTGGTTACCCACCCACTGCACCGGCTCGCAGGTGGCTATTACATCTCCTTTATTGATTTTGATGGAATTGGATGAAATATTTGCTATCGTTATCGGTATTTCGCCATCGGTTTTGACTAGTGCTTTGCCTACGAGGTGTTTGCAAGGCAAATGGTGGTGTTGGATAAGTCCGATGCAGCCTCCAAAATCCTTCTCTAATTTCCCAAAACTTATCTGCTCGGTATTTCCGCTTATTCTGACAGTGCATGCCGCCACTACCTTAGTCAGTGTGCCATCGTCTGTTTTGGTAAGGATGAACTCTTCGGTGCCAAATTTCAGAAGATTAGGCTTGCTGTCAAAAGAGAATCCATGTTGTCCAACGAGATCCATTCCCAAAATAAATTCGTCTTCAATGTCGGCGACTAACACCGTGTGGTGTAATTTAATTCTTCCAAGTTGAAGTTCGATATCCATTTCCCCAAGTACTTCAGCTATCTCACCGGTAACCATACGTAAAACTACATTCTTTGATATGGGTAGAACTTCTACTCTATGGACCTTATCAAAGATACCGCTGCACCAGTGTCAACAGTAATTGTTATGGCTCTTCCGTTGATCTTTCCTTTAACAGTTAGACTGTCGGCGGCTTTTACTAGGCTTTTTATGGAGACGATCCTGGGGGCTTTATCTTCCTTAGCCAACACCCGCAATGTTGACTAATTGAAGTTTTCCTGATTTGACTTGGAGGCCCTAGCCTCTCTGGATGGAGGTCTAGACCGTAGTTGTACTCGGCAGTCCCTTTTGAAATGCCCAGTCGTGCCACATCTATAGCACTGATTTGGTGTATTTCGGTTACGTGGCCTATCTTCTATTGGCTCCTGGAATCTCCCTGTGGCCTGAAGAACTTCCGTTAATTTCTTCAAAATTTCGCCAATCTCAGTTAATTCACACCTGTGTGTCGGTTTTTGTTCCTGGATGGATACAGCCCTGATTTTTGGCTTGGAGATGTTACAGGCCGCCTCGATTTCTAGGGCTCTACCCAATGCTTCACTGCTGTTGTCAAATTTGGCTAGACGTAGCATTTTCTGGGTTTCTGGATCGCTGATACCATTCACGAAATATTGGGCAGCAAGTTCCTCTTGAAATTCTTCCGTTGCTCCCGGGTAGGCCAATTGAACGAGACGTCTAACGTCTGCCTCAAACTCTTGCAGGTTTTCACCAGGCTTCTGATGTCGGGATTTTACTTGTGCCTGATGCAGTTGTCTTCTGTGTTGGTCTCCAAATCGTTTCTCCAGGACAGCTACAAGTATGTCATATTTACCTTGTTGGCTGATGGGAATGGTCTGCAGTACTTCTAGGGCAGATCCACGAAGCGCTACCACTGGTGATGTAGCCATTTCTTCATTATTCCAACCGTTGGCAACAGCAGCGGCTTCAAATTGTCTTTTGTACATTGTCCAGGATGTTTGACCTTCATAGGTTGGAGGTTTGATATGTTGTCCTGTGGCGAATACCCTGTCAGTGGATCCTTGATTTTTTAGTCTGGTAAATTCTGCTTGTAGATTCCTCATTTCTTGCTGTACGTGTCCTACTTTTTTTTTGTACACTCCCAACTTCTTTTTGTACATGTCCAACTTCATTTTGTACATTTCCCACTTCTTCTTGCATATTTCCAACCTCTTTTTGTATATTACCTACTTCTTTTTCAAATTTCTCATTTTGCCCGTCCAATATTTTCTGCAATTTTTCTTGTTCGCCTACAATTACATCCAGCATCCATTTCTGAAGCTGGTTCTGTCCTGCTTGCCTTCTACGCTCATCCTCTTCCCGTTCCGCTTGCCTTTTATCTTCTTGATCTTGAAAATTTTTCTGAAGCCGGCCCTGTTCTGTTTGCCTTTTATCTTCCTGGTCTTGTAAAATTTTCTGCAGTCGGTCCTCTTCTGCTTGCCTTTTGTCTTCTTGGTCTTGCAAAATTTTCTGAAGCCGGTCGTCCTGTTCTTTTTGCCTCATGCCTTCCTGGTCTTTAAAAATCTTCTGAAGCCGGTCCTGTTCTATTTGCTTTTTTCTTTCCTCCTCTTCCCGACCCACTTGCCTTCTACGTTCATCCTCTTCCCGATCCGCTCGCCTCTCAGCATTTAAATTATCCATGAAATCGGCCAACATTTTATTGATTTGCTCCATTTCTGCCGTTTGTTGCCTCGTATTGACCATAGAATGTTATAAAATTTCCACAGAATCCACCAATCAAAACGGTCTCGTTGACGTACTTGTACCCTCTTCTTTCCTCGAAAAATACTTCACAAGTCCGGTCCCTTCACAATCCCACTTCTGACACCAAATGTTACGGTTTTCTCGTGGGTTCTGAACGAAATTACAACTTTACTATTTTTCAACTAATACTCTCTTTATTCTCTACCACTGTATACAATCGAACACACTAAACTACTCCTATAACTTTACAACTAATAGCTCTTTACAATTCAACACTCAATGATTTACTATCATTCGCCTTATCGCCTTAGGTCTGCTCCTTATATATACAATCTCAAATCTGTCACGAATATTCGGGAAGTATTCCGAGGCCACTCTATATGATTATCGACCAGGCATCGAGATAATTCCAGCGTTCCTGAATCTTCGCGGCCGGCCAGCGATGACTCATACAGACAGAGAAACGACAAGGCGGCTAGTTCTATAGGGTAGCACACAAACGTTCGGATGGTTGTTAGCCGTAACACATTTAACAAAAATATAAAATATGTGTGCTTATACAGGGTTTTTCACTTAAAACTCCGCACGCCAATATCTCGAAAACGAACAGAAATATTTAATTTCTGTAAAAAGTGGTCAATAGACGGGGTCAAAAAGATATTTTTCACAGTTTTAAAAGTTCGGCGTCTACTAAGAGCTAGGCGTCGCGACGCATCGAAATTATAAATCGATTGCAGGGACTTTAAAAGTACGCGCGTACGAAAGTACATGTTATTTACAAACTTTTTGTTATTTACTGAAAATTGTTTACTTTACTAGTTTTTGAGTTATACCGGTGTATAGTATACATTTTTTGATAGACAAAAAATTTGATTACCAATGAGTTCTACAAGTAGAATATTAGGTACTATGGCAACAACTGTTATCAAAATTGTTTCAATTAATACAATTGATAGAAGTTGTCATTGCTGGTTCAAAGATATTGTCAAAATGTTGTCACAAGAAATATCAAAATTTTGAATTCGATTTGAATTATATGAAAATGGTCCAATTTAGTAACGAAGAAAAGGTACACATGTTATTGGTGTTTGGAGAATGCAGAGAAAAAGTCCCAGATGCAAAAACTTTTTCAAGTTTATGTAAAAAGTTAAGAGAACATGGCAGCTTCGAAAAACCAAAAACAAATAAAGAAAAGACGACTACAAGTGATGAAAATACTGCTGCTGTAATTCAGCAGCAGGATAATAACCCAACCATTGTTATCGCAATTGCTTCAAGTATAAGCGATTATAATAATTATTATAAGTGATAGAACGACTAAAACGAGACGTTGGTCACCTTATAAAGTAATATGATTTCTATTAATATTTTAATAATAACGTACAATAATAAATTTGTCTTTTTTCGTAGGCTTATTTTATAGGAATATTTGATTTTGATATGTTTAGCCTTTATTTAATTGTGAATATAGGAATTAATAAACTCAACTAAACTATAAACTAATAAACAAAATTATTATCACAATTAAGTACATAATAAAATAAGATAAACATTTTGCTCAAAATTATGTCCATCTGCTCGAACACACCTATCAAAAACTTTCAATAGATGGGCTAGGGTCACTTGTAGAAGCGTCCTTCGTGTAATAGCGGCACATGATGCACTAATTTTATTAATAAGATCAGCCAAATCTTCGATAGGTTCTTCATAGACGTCCTTTAGATGACCCCCAAAGAAAATAATCTGGTGGTGTAATGTTCGGGGACCTCGCCGGCCACCTTATCGGTCCATTAGTACCAAACCATCTATTGGGGTATTCTCTATTTAAATACATCCTTACAATTTCGGCATTGTGTGCAGGCGCTCCATCCTGCTGAAGCCATATGCTCATTCTAGTTTCCAGTGGCACTTCTTCTAACAAATCCGGAAGTGTAGTTTGAAGAAATTTTAAATATCGGTCTGCATTTAAGGTACCTTCATAAATGTGCGGTTCAATAAGGAACCCATTTAATATGCCGCACCAAACATTGATACCAAGAACTCGCTGATTACTTCCTTCTCTGATCCAGCGAGGATGGTTTTCGGACCAAAAACGACAGTTGCATCTATTAACGATTCCATTATTATGGAATCGACTTTCGTCGCTCCATAGAATGTTCGAGAGGAAATTTTCATCTTGGCTATACAAATCACAAGATGTTGCTAAGAAATCCATTCTACTAGCGGGGTCACCTGGTTCTAATTTATGGACTAGTTTAGTTTTGTAAGGGCCGAAAGAATTTCTATTTAGGATTCTCCACGATGAACATATGGAAACACCGGTATTTTTTTTTATTTTTGATAGGGATATCTTGGGGTTATTATCAACCTGCTGAATTACAGCAGCAGTATTTTCATCACTTGTAGTCATCTTTTCTCTATTACTTTTTGGTCTTACGTAGCTGCCGTGTTCTCTTAAGTTTTTACATACACTTGAAAAAGTTTTTGCATCTGGGACTCTTCTATGCGGATAACGCTGTGCGTAAACCCTTTTTGATTCCCTACAATTTGACCTGCATTCTCCAAACACCAATTACATGTCTACTTTCTCTTCGTTGCTTAATTGGACCATTTTCATATAATTCAAATCGAAAACAAAATTTTGATATTCCTTGTGACAAAATTTTGACAATATCTTTGAACCAGCAATGACAACCTCTATCGATTGTATTAATTGAAACAATTTTAATAACAATGGTTGCCATAGTACCTAATATTCTACTTGTAAAACTCATCGGTAATCACATTTTTTGTCTATCAAAAAATTTGTACTATAAACCGGTATAACTCAGAAACAACTAAAGTAAACAATTTTCAGTAAAGAACAAAAAAGTTTTTAAATAGCATGTACTTTCGTATGCGCGTACTTTCAAAGTCCCTGCAATCGATTTATATCTTCGATGCGTCGCGACGCCCAGCTCTTAGTAGACGCCGAACTTTTAAAACTGTGAAACATATCTTTTTGACCCCGTCGATTGACCACTTTTTACAGAAATTAAATATTTCTGTTCGTTTTCGAGATATTCGCGTGCGGAGTTTTAAGTGAAAAACCCTGTATATACTAATAATAAAATACCATAAAGTAGTTGCCAAGTGGCATATATAGCTTTTGGCGATCACTTTTTTTAAAAATCGTGCTTTAGGGCCACTGCCATGAATTAATAAAACTCGTCTTGAGACAATTTTTCAAAATAAGAATTCATCATGAGGTAACCCAGACATTGCGTCAAAACAGGCTACGAACTATGAACACCAAATTAATTTTATTTCGTAATACATGAATTTGTTTTTCCTTTATATAATTAGTATTATTCCATCAAAGAACTAAACATTTCATGCTACTATTCCCAAGTAGATCGGCGCGGCGGCTAGCGACCCCCTATAATCAATCCTCTAGTCAATTATCAATTGTTTTTTTTCCCGAACTGTAACATAAAATTTATTTTTTTAGTTATGTTCATATTTCAATATTAATAAATTATTCTTTGTGTCTAGTAATTTTCATTTTGTAATGTCTTATTATTTTCTGCTTGACAGCAGGCTTATTTCAATGTAATCTGACTTTAAGCAGGTGTCTCCTAGAATGTTACGCCTATGGTACCGCCGGAAGAAACATGACGCAGGCGCGTCGTTGTGGCCGTACATGAATGAAATGTTTGACGCGCTTCGGCCGCCATCTTCATTATTTTCATTTATTACTTTATGCTCTCTTCACGTTAATGTTTCTAATGTTGGCATGTAAACATTTGGAAATGTATAAAATGGCCTGCTCCGCCTATTGTTTTTATATGTCTTTGGTTATCATTAAATAAATAACAAATATATTTCTATGTTATTCTATATATCGTTATCTATTTATTTGTTTTGCGCGTTCTGTACAAATCTGGTATTATTTCCCTTTGTCAACGTTTTTGATTTTTTAGATTTATACTTATCCAACTTTCGTTTCAGTTATCCTCTTAGATTCGCATATTAGTTGATATTAGTATGTATTCTTTACTACCAAATTATTTGTAAGTCTTGTGCGAAATTGTGGCAGTCGCTGATTAAATACTAACATTTTTTACTTATATGGTTAAAGCATAGTAAATTTTAAATATCTAATATGTTGACGTGATAAAGTTTAATTTATTGTGTGGACAATAGTCTTCCAATACCCTATTTTCTTTTAAGAACTAAGTTGTTGGGTTCGAGTCGAAGTTAAACATATTTTTATTTTCAAATCGTTATCTTGTAGGGAGACACATCAGTTGGCAAAACTAGTCTAATTAGCTATTTGGCCAAATCAAGTGGAAATAAATGTGTGAGGATCAATAATCATGAACATACAGACTTGCAAGAATATATTGGCTCATATGTAGCAGACACTACTGGAAAATTGGTGTTTAGAGAAGGCGTCTTAGTAGAAGCGATGAGAAAAGGACATTGGATAATTCTCGACGAATTGAATTTGGCACCGACTGATGTCCTCGAAGCTTTGAACCGAGTTTTAGATGATAATCGAGAACTGTTTATACCAGAGACACAAGAAACTGTAAAAGCCGATCCAAACTTTATGTTGTTTGCTACACAAAATCCTCCTGGTGCTTATGGAGGTAGAAAAATATTATCCAGGGCGTTTAGAAATCGTTTTGTAGAGCTGCATTTCAGCGAAATACCATCCGATGAATTGGAGTTTATTTTGCACCAAAGGTGTGCTATGCCAAAAAGTTATGCAAAAAGAATGATAAAGGTTATGAATGATCTGCAGGTGAGTTTGTTATATTATTTTTCATCTTAAAATTATGGTTACTAAGGTGGCTTCAAATTAAAATTATTAATATGGCTTCCGCTGCTGATGCAATTTTATAGACGGGAGAGCACAAAAGTAAATAAAAAATATATTGCCGTGGAAAAAGTTATTCTTTTCAATAGTGCAGTGTTAAATATACAAATAGAAGCAGTGTTTGTTCTGGTGATTGCATTAACCCTATTAAATAATTATGACATATTTGAATGTGTTGCGCTTAAGCCAAAGTGACCAACTCCCTAAAATTCGTGGGGCACTTTGCCGAAAAACTAAAAAAGGTCACCTTTATTGTTCGCAAAACTACATTTTAAACTAAACCCTGTAAGATATGGTAACTATTTTCAACTTTTCTGCTTAGGTAGAAAACAAACATTACCATTAAGCATATAAACTATATTTAAGTTGTCAAACATAAAAATGAATAAGTAAACAAATATAAATAACAAAGCAACTTTATAATTTTTCAAACTTAAAAACTACGTTTTTTTTAACCAGGTTAAATCTAATATCTAGTTTAAGTCTTAGATTAACGATAACATAAGTATTTTTTTTACTTAAATTTGCATTTTGATTGGCTACTGATAGATTGTAATGCATTTTTTAAGTAAAGCGTTATAAAATGCTAAATATGCCAATTTATTATTACATCTGTTTATGATCATTAGGCCCTAACCTGTTCATCTAAATTGCTGAGCTGGACATGGAAGTGGCAATTTTCCCCCTAATGTGGGAATCATCACTGGCATACCCACTAAAGGGTCTCACTGCAGGCCAGAGGGGAGAACTTTCGGGATTGGCTCCTATTAAGTCTTCCTATTGTAGATGCCTCTCTGTGATTACTAAGATCACGCCTCGCGTTGTTTGTTGCGTAGTCTTTCTTTAGTTGAGTTGTAGGGAGTAGGATTGAATGTTACTCCACTCCTGCTCTGTGTTAATTAGCAGTGGTCGTAATTGTGTAGTCACACCAGTAGACTTCTAGGTCTTTTGTGTGTGGTCCATCTGCGTCTTCTTCTAGGGATGTCGTCTGGATTATAGTCTACTACTTGCCTCCGTTCCTCATCGGCATGATTCTCTGCTCTTAAGAATTTGCGCCTAGTCCTATTGACACAGTCAGAGTCGTCAGAATTTCGAACTGAAATTAGCAGAGGTTCTACTGTCTCCTCCAAGAGATTGTCAAGATCCCATATTTTTTGCTCCTCTTTTATGACGTGGTTTATGGCATTCGTCCAGTTTTGGGCAGAGATTTGTGTTATCGATATATTCATTATCATTGCACATCTTTTAGCTTAAACGTTGTGTTGTTCCGAGCTACAAATCCTTTCATTTGTGCCCATATAAGTTCGATGGGAATCAATTCACAATAGTAGGGTGGCAACCTAAGCACATTTATTCCACACGCTTTAGTCATTTCGTCAGTAACGTATTTTTTAAACTGTGATTTGCTTTCCCTAACTATTTGTACCAGCTCCTTTTTCAACATTCCGTTTTCGAATGAAATATCTCTTTGAGACAACCAACCTATAATGTTCTCTTTCCTCCAAGAAGTGGTTGGCAATGATAAATACCGTTGTCCATAACTATGACAGAGTTTTCTGGAAGTAATGTTACCATTTCCGAAAAGTTCACCAACTCCCGTAACATTTGAACATTTCGTAACTAGACTTCTCAAGGGTTCTTGATGCACAAAGAAATCATGAACATATAAAACTATAGTTTTCGCTCTTATTCAAGAATACCTTTTATCATGCTTGGAATAAATATCTCCATGTTTGCAAATCAACAGTCACAGGAACACTGAATGCACGCCATTTTTGACAGGCCTATACATAAATATATTTTCACAGGTATAAATTGGCCGGGTTCTTAACTATAAAACGATCAGGTACCATTAAAGATTATAATAGCATAATGGTAACAATTTACGACTAACTTAGTATAATGACAATCAGTTAGTAATTCCAAAATAAAATATAGTAAAAACACAATTAAATTATTTGTATAGGCCAAATTAGACGCAAGTTGTAGCGCCTATGGTTTACGATGTTTTACGGCCCCAGCCCTTTTCGCTGTGTTATCAGTCATTTAGAAATAGACTATAAGCAAGTTTTTTCCTTATTTTTTACTTTTTAACATTGCGCTGTATCTACATGTACAGGGTCCGCCAACGAGGATTGAACAGGGCATTATTTTTGACTGTCCTTGTATTTTTGGAGGAAACGAAAATAGCAGTTCGATGTAACTTTTTTCGTAGAATTTTAAAATGTCGCTTAAAAAACAACTGAACCTCAAACAAAAGAGTTACGGCGTACATTCTTGTTTTTTTTTAAATGGAATACCCTGTATGTTATTGCATATTTGGATTGTGCGAAAAAGTCTAGACATATTTCATGAATAATGTCCTAGACCCATCTCTAACGGTTTTTGAAATATTGACAGTTGAAAATCGACCATGTACCAAGTTTGACAGCTTGTAAAATCTAAACGGCTAAACATAGAACAAAAAGGGTTTGCACTTTCCTATATTGGTTTTTCATAGGCTGTTGTATGACACTAACTTTTTATTTAACCAGGGGTTGAATTTATCCGCGATTTTTTAACCTCGGGTTAAATCTAAAGTTAGTGTCATACGATAGCTTATGAAAAACCAACATAGGAAAGTGCAAACCGTTTTGTTCTATATTTAGCCGTTTAGATTTTACAAGCTGTCAAACTTGGTAAATGGTCGATTTTCAACTGTCAATATTTCAAAAACCGTTAGAGATAGACCGTTATTCATGAAATATGTCTAGACTTTTTCGCATAATCCAAATATGCAATAATATATAGGATATTCCATTTAAAAAAACAAGAATGTACGCCGTAACTCTTTTTGTTTGAGGTTCAGTTGTTTTCTAAGCGACATTTTAAAATTCTACGAAAAAAGTTACATCGAACTGCTATTACCTCCAAAAATACAAGGAAAGTTAAAAATAATGCCCTGTTCAGTCCTCGTTGGCGGACCCTGTACATTTTAAAGTTTGTCTAAAAATTTAAAAAAAAAATTATAATTTTCATATGTTTGAAAAAATATTATTTATTTATTTCTACTTAATACAACACTATTCCTAAAATTAAACTTGTTTTAATCCTTAAAATTAAATATCACTAGTTTGATGTGTTAGAGATCGATATCATGTCTGAGTAAGAAAATATTTAGTTTTAAGTTTAGGCGAAATTCTCCTTGCTCGAAACAGATTTTACTGTATCTGGATGAGGTAATATAAGTACACCAAAATGTCTCAAGTATTTGTAAGCATGCGGACTTATTCTTTGAAGGATGGAGGCTAAAATCATAGTATTATTTGTATTACGATATCTTGCTTATGTATGTAAATTTAGTTGCTCAGATTTATAAAAGCTAAAGCAGAGTTATTTTGAAATCAGTCTTCCCTCTCATCTGACATATTTGCCACTTTGATCGCGTTTTGCAGGCTCAATTTTTTGCGACTTTTTGTCTATATTATATAATAGATCTTTATATTAGAGATAAAAGGTGTTTTTAAATCAGGTTTAATATAATTTTGGAGTACTTGTATTTAATATCATTTAAATCAGAATTTATTATTACAGAATATGTTATAATAGGCCCAGGAGAATATTTTAATTTAAACTATGTAACTTGTTGCAGATCACTGATTTTAAACCAGTATTCGGATAGCTGAAACGAGTTAAAAACAACAAGAAACTCTTCAAAACTTCTGTACGAAAATGTTTTTTTTATAAGTTTCAAACTCAGTCTGGCTATTTTTAATCGCATTTGCAAAATATTTATTTTCCAATTCCTGCAATTTTTCATCACGACTTGGGCGCATTTTTACAGTTTTAGATAAATAAGAAGGACAATTAGGGAATATCGTAGGCACGGGATCTCGTTTTAGTCTAGGAATTTTTAAAGTTACAGTTATAGTTTCGCCGGTTTTTGAATCCGTTGCTGAAGAATAATTTATTATATTGTTACGGCTAACCTAACAACCATCCGAACGTTTTTGCGCTACCCTATACGACTAGCCGCCGTGCCCCTCGCTTCTTTGTCTGTATGAGTCATGACCCGGCCGGCTGCGAACAGGATCGCTGGAATTATCTCGATGGCCTCGTCGAGATCGTATAGAGTGGCTCGGAATACTTCCCGAATATTCGTGATAGATTTAAGATTATATATAAGCAGACCTAAGGCGAATGTTAGGCAGTCAGTCGGTTAGCAGTTCAGTTCAGTTAATCATTAAGTGTTGAATAGAAATTAGTTTTAAGTTAAGAGTAGTATAGAGTGTTAAATTGTATACAGTTGTAGTGAATAAAGAGAGTATTAGTTGAAAATAGCAAAGTTGTAATTCTGTGAAGAACCCACGGGAAAAACGTAACATTTGGTGTCAGAAGTCGGATTGTGAAGGGACCGGACTTGCGAAGTTTTTCTTCGAGGAAAGAAGAGGTACAAGTACGTCAACGAGACCGTTTGATTGGCGGATTCTGGTAAAAGTTTATAACATTCTATGGTCAATACAAGGCAACAAACGGCAGAAATGGAGCAAATTAATAAAATGTTGGCCGATTTCATGGAAAATCTAAATGCTGAGAGACAAATAGAACAGGACCGGCTTCAGAAAATTTTACAAGATCAAGAAGATAAAAAGCAAGCGGATCGGGAAGAGGATGAACGTAGAAGGCAATCGGATCGGGAAGAAGATGAACGTAAAAGGAAAGCAGAACAGGACCGGCTCCAGAAAATTTTGCAAGACCAAGAAGACAAAAGGCAAGCAGAACAGGAACGGCTTCAGAAATGGATGCTTGATGTAATTGTAGGCGAGCAAGGAAAATTACAGAAAATATTGGACGGGCAAAATGAGAAATTTGAAAAAGAAGTAGGTAATATACAAAAAGAGGTTGGAAATGTGCAAAAAGAAGTTGGGAATGTGCAAAAAGAAGTTGGACATGTACAAAAAGAAGTTGAGAGTGTACAAAAAGAAGTAGGAAACGTACAGCAAGAAATGAGGAATCTACAAGCAGAATTTACCAGACTAAAAAATCAAGGAGCCACCGAGAGGGTATTCGCCACAGGACAACATATCAAACCTCCAACTTATGACGGTCAAACATCCTGGACTATGTACAAAAGACAGTTTGAAGCCGCTGCGGTTGCCAACGGTTGGAATAATGAAGAAATGGCTACATCACTAGTGGTAGCGCTTCGTGGATCTGCCCTGGAACTACTGCAGACCATTCCCATCAGCCAACAAGGGAAATATGACATACTTGTAGCTGTACTGGAGAGACGATTTGGAGACCAGCACCGAAGACAACTGTATCAAGCACAAGTAAAGTTTCGACATCAGAAGCCTGGTGAAAACCTGCAAGAGTTTGAGGCAGACGTCAGACGTCTCGTTCAGTTGGCCTATCCGGGAGCAACGGAAGAATTTCAAGAGGAACTTGTTGCTGAATTTTTCGTGGACGGTGTCAGAGATCCAGAAACTCAGAAGATGTTACGTCTAGCCAAATTTGATAACAGCCGTGAAGTTTTGGGTAGAGCTCTGGAAATCGAGGCGGCCTGTAACATCTCTAAGCCAGCAATCAGGGACGTATCCATCAAGGAAGAAAATTTGGCGAACAGCTGTGAACTAACTGAAATGGGTGGTATTTTGAAGAAATTAACCGAAGTTATTCAGGCCACGGGGAGATTCCGGGAGTCACCAGAAGTTAGGCCATACAACCGTAATCAGTGCTATAGATGTGGCAAGACTGGACACTTCAAAAGGGACTGTCAGGTACAAAGATTCCAGGAGCCAATAGAAGATAGGCCACATAACCGAAATACATCAAATCAGTGCTATAGATGTGGAAAGACTGGACATTTCAGAAGGGACTGTCGAGTACGGATATTCTGGGAGCCAACAGAAGTTAGACCATGTAATCGAAAGGCTATAAATCAGTGCTATAGATGCGGCAGGACTGGGCATTTCAAAAGGGACTGTCAAGTACAAAGATTCCGGGAGCCACTAGAAGATATGCCACGTAACCGAAATGTTTCAAATCAGTGCTATATATGTGGCAACATTGGGCATTTTAAGAGAGACTGTCGAGTACAACTACGACCTACAGCTCCATGCAGAGACAACAGCAGTTCAAAGCCAAGTCAGGAAGAGTTGAAACAATATAACTTTAAGGCTAAGCACAGGGAAGGAAGATGGCATAGTAATACAGATGCTTTATCCAGAAGGTCATGTGAGGATAATTATAAACATCGCCAAAGAACTGACCAACGAGAAGAAATCACTCCCATTAGGCGAATCAAGTTTAAGGTTGATCAGCAGTGGACCACAGAGCAACTGAAGAAGGATCAGCTTGAGGATAATGAAATAGCACTGCTACTAAAAGCTAAGGAAGAACGTCAACCAAGACCAAGCTGGAGAGATATTTCAACTAAGGGATCTACTTTTAAATCTCTGTGGGCTCAGTGGGACTCCCTGGTAGTTGAAAATGGACTTCTTAAACGAGCCTGGGAAAGCGCCGATGGCAAAGTAGTGAAGACGCAGTTAGTGGTACCAAGGAAGAGGTTATCGAAAATTCTGGACGAAGTACATAATAGAAAGTTTGGTGCTCATCTCGGAGTTAACGGAATGATTGACAAGATCCGCGACAGATTTTACTGGGTCAACTACTGTCAGGATGTGAAATCATGGTGCCAGCAGTGTTCAACCTGCGCCTCAAGTCAAGGACCCCAGACAAGATCCAGTGGGAAGATGAAACCGAATGATGTGGGACTACCGTTTGAACGTCTCGCTAGTGACCGAATGAAGGCTCGATATGATCTCCAAGCTAACTCTAGGGGATTTCGGATGAACGATAAAGTATGGTTATATAACCCGCAAAGGAAGACAGGAAGATCTCCCAAGCTAACACCAGTATGGGAAGGACCCTATACGGTCATCAAAAGAATTAACGACGTTGTGTATAGAATTCAGCGTAGCCCCAGAAGCAAACTGAAAGTTGTCCACCTCGACAGGTTGAAAGCATATCACGGACATGAAGTAGCTGATCGGGACGATCAGAATTAAGAGGGAGGCAATGTTACGGCTAACATAACAACCATCCGAACGTTTTTGCGCTACCCTATACAACTAGCCGCCGTGCCCCTCGCTTCTTTGTCTGTATGAGTCATCACCCGGCCGGCTGCGAACAGGATCGCTGGAATTATCTCGATGGCCTCGTCGAGATCGTATAGAGTGGCTCGAAATACTTCCCGAATATTCGTGATAGATTTAAGATTATATATAAGCAGACCTAAGGCGAATGTTAGGCAGTCAGTCGGTTAGCAGTTCAGTTCAGTTAATCATTAAGTGTTGAATAGATATTAGTTTTAGGTTAAGAGTAGTATAGAGTGTTAAATTGTATACAGTTGTAGTGAATAAAGAGAGTATTAGTTGAAAATAGCAAAGTTGTAATTCTGTGAAGAACCCACGGGAAAAACGTAACAATATTTTCTTTTGCAAAATGTCACTCACAAACTCTGCTGAATTTGGATGGAGGAAAATTTTCCCTGTGAATAGCCTTTACCCATTTATTGGACATGGCTTCGGCCGTTGGAAAACGAAATTCGGGTACTTTCGGCCCATTTTTGTAATTGCCACGACGTCTGACTACGGAGCATGAGTACGGCATTGTTAGTATATCCGTAACACCGGTAGAACTCACTACGACACAAGAACCTCACAGTTATCACACAAATTATTAAATAAAACACAAATAACACAAATTAACCCGTACGCGTGCCCTTCAACGCCGTAAACTGAACTACAGCAAATGGTGCCTCTCGACTCTCGGTGTTGTCGATTGCTTACAGGTGTTTACCTCCCTATGTCTACGTCACGCGACTGAGACGGGAGTGCACCGTGTCATTTTCTCTCGACGTTAACGGCCGAACGCAACGGCGCGAAGAACCGGTAAGCCGGAAACCTATTTGCACTGTGTTTCTTCTACACTAACGGGTTTGTCACACGTGACTTTGCATGGGACAGGAAAATATCTACAGATATCAGTTTTACTTTAAAATTTTATTTCAATTCGCATACACAGAAATTGTTTTTAAATGTTACTGCCAATATGTCGAAAACTATCAACATTATAGCCGTATCATCAAAGTGTACTAATGAGCATTATAAGATCCTTTACACAAATAGTGCACTATATAAAAATCGGCCTTTCCCATTGGTCGATCCGCATGGCCCTCCGCTCGCTTCGCTCGCTACGGGGGCTCAAGAAAAGGAAACTAACCAGGTGCTAACCCAATCTAACCCAAGACATACCCAAAATCAAGAAAAAAAGCTCTTTAGAAACATAATCTTTAAAAAAAATAAAAAAATGCAACGGGGTTCGAACCCGCGTTTTCCAGGTGAGACCCAACGATCTAAACCTCTACACCACAAGAGCTCTTGATAGGAATCGATTGCATCACGCAGACATATCGTAATACGAGATGGATCGACCAATAGGAGAGGTCGATTTTTACGTAGTGCACTATTTGTGTAAAGAATCTTTAAATGCTACTAATGACGCCATGTTCTTGTTGCTTCACGATGTTTACTCATCCATTAACAACAATCTCCCCACTGCTACAGTCCTCTGTGATTACGCTAAAGTGTTTGACTGTGTGTGTCATGACATCTTTTTAACAAAACTAAATTTTTATGGAATCCGTGGTATTCCTTCGAACTGGTTTCAATCTTATCTTGAAAATAGATAGCAGTTTGTTAGAGCGAACGGTTCTGATTCTGATTGCAGATTAATTACCAGTGGAGTTCCACAAGGCTCTGTTCTTGGGCCTATCCTTTTTCTTATATACATTAATGACATTACATACCTAAAAATCAATGGTAAAAAATTTCCCTCTTTTCTGAAGACGCAAGCATAACTTGGAGTGATTCTAGTACTTTCTCCAGACACTCTAATATCTCCAGCGATCTCGTCACAATCAAAACTTGTTATGACTCAAATTGGCTGTGTTTCAACGTTGATAGAACGGTAGCCTTACCTTATAAAACAACTTTACAACAACCTTTGCTACTTCACAACAGCAATATTAAATACGTTGAATCGGCTAAATTCCTAGGTTTGAATATTAGTGGTCTGCACATATTGATTCTTTAACAAGAAAACGATCTTCGGCCTGCTTCGCAATTCGATCAGTTTCGAAGGAACTAAATTTGTCTACTGCCAGGCTCACTTACTTCTTTCTGTTTGAATCTCATCTTCGCTACGGCCTTCCTTTTTGGGGCTGCCGTAACACCGATCAATTTCGTACCATTTTTAAACTTCAAAAGAGAGCAATTCGTTATTTATTTGGTCTTAATGTCAGAGCTCATTGCGAATATTACTTTAAGAAATATGAAATTCTTACGCTTCCTGCTTTGTTTATTTTAGAAACAACTTGTTTAATACGTAAATATCGAACCATATTTCCCGAAAGGCCACAACGTGAGTACCCAACAAGAAATTCGAGTCAGGACATCTACCTTCTTTTTCCCTCCTCTGAATTAACAAAAATTCTATTCTTTATAACTCCAAGAAGTTATACAATAGACTCCAGCTACATCTTAAATCCATCCCTACATTTGCTAAATTTCGTGAAAAAATGAAAGCTTACCTAATAGAAAGACCTTATTATTCTATAAATGAGTTTTACGTGGATTAAAATTTTTTTCTCCATTAATTTCAATTAATCGTTAATCGTTATTAAATTTTTCTATTTGTGCGGCGGTGAAGAGAATTTTATAGTAGGTATAGGATTATCTTTTTGACGAATGAGTGGTTTCGCGGGTATACAGGAATTACACAAAATTAAATTTTCCAGTCTATCAATTTTTGTCATGTTTTGTTTACTTTCACTTTTCCAACAGCACGCTTCGCTTTAACGTTTGTTTCATATTTTGATAACACTGAGTTTCTTTACTCTATGTTTTGTGTACTTCCTGTGGTTTTGGTTTAACTGCTTATGATGTTCTGTAATATAGTTTTTTGATAAATCGTTTCCAATTTCAACTTGAAAATTGCTTGTTGTTCTATTTTTATTGTATATATTATTGTATATATTAAGTTTTGTTTTGTTTTGTTTTGTATTTGCTCTACTATGGTTAGTTTATTTATTTAATTCGCTTTGTTCATAAAATTTATTTGAATTTTTCTGTGGCAATAAAGCATACTTGACTTTGACTGAGTTACATCATTTTAAGGAAGGTTCTGTAAAAAATGATCGTTAAAATTGATAGAAAATAAACTTTAGTGATAGAGTGCGAAAAAGTATAGTCTATTAGGTATTTTGACCTGTCTAGAGATATGGTTTATTTTCTATCAAGTATAATTTAAAAATTGCATAATGAAACAATTTTAGGTGAGACGAAGAGGATCAGCGGCTTTTGCAGGAAAATATGGGTTTATTACCCTAAGAGATTTGTTCAGATGGGGCGAGAGATATCGACTCGCACAAAATTCAACTCAATTTAATGATTGGAATCAGCATTTGACAGACGAAGGATATTTGGTACTTGCCGGCAAAGTGAGAAAAGATGATGAGAGAAAAGAAATTGTACAAGTGTTGCAAAAGCATTGGGAAAGAGAAGTTCGTCTTGAAAATTTATTTTCTTGTAAGTTTTAGACTCAATATTAGTATTTCAGTAGATTTTACAGATTGACTTCCTGTTTTGAAAATTTCCCATCAATCTCTCTTCGAATATTGGTAGAAACGACGTATAAACAAATATTCCAATTTCTGAATATTTTTAGTGTATATAGTTGACTTTATTCCAAATGCATTCCTGGCTTTATCGCTATTAAGTAGAAAACCACAATATGTATTTTTATACTTCAATTACTGAATTTGAACGTGATAAAAAATATTTTTTATTGACATATTTTTATATATACCTATATCATATTGCTCTATCGATAAAAGTGCCTATTAGTGAAACACATTTTTAAATTTTCAGTGAATCAAACATAATGCATGAAAGTGTTTTATGTTTCAATTAACCAATTCCATTTTGCCTTTTTTGAATGATAATTTTTGTGTATATTTGAATTTTATATTTTAGTGCATGAAAACACATCTATAGTTACCAAGCACATCTTACAAAAACTAGAAAATAACAGCGCTCGGTACTCCAATATAGTTTGGACGTTCAATATGCGCAGGTTAGCGGTATTGGTCTCTAAGGCGTTAGAATTTAAAGAACCAGTGCTATTAGTGGGGGAAACTGGAGGTGGTAAAACCACTATTTGTCAACTGATCGCGGAAAATAACGGACAGGAATTGGTTATTGTCAATTGCCATATGCATACCGAGAGTACCGATTTCATCGGGGGCTTAAGACCCGTTAGGGATCACTCAGAAAATGTAAGTATTTTTAATTACGGCATTATTAAATTTGTTGCTATTTTTTTATATTTATTGGACCTTAAGGTTTTAGTTTCTTTCAGACTGTTTGCACGACTTTTTTTTTGTCTTTATATAGAATGGGCAACGTTATTGATTGCGTTCTTATATTTACGTCCTATAAACTTTATAAATTTTGTCTTTATATAAAATAGGCAACGTTGTTGACTGGGTTCTTATATTTACGTCGTATAATATGTATTCAGAGCGTAGTGCACTAATGACTATTTGGAACTAAAAGTTTCAGTGAGTTTTGGTGTTTGTTTGATATAAAAGCGCCCAAATCGTTCAAGAGGAGTGCTGGAGGTACCGTTGGACGGGCGTTTAGAGGTTGGGTTTGATTGTGAGCTGTTGCCAAGCGCAGCATTCATGCTGGATAAGATGGTATGAAATTAAAGTGTTGCCCCAAAAAGACAACTTCGGTGATAATCTACGTTAAATGTAGCTTCTCTTTCACTCCAGTTGGCTGGAGCGAAGAGCAAATATGCCTCAAGTAGCCAAATTATAAGTTGTGGAAAAGAATTAAAGAAAGTTTCCAATGAATTTTATATTCAAGGATTGAAAAAAAAACGAAATACATTATAAATAATAAAAATAAATGATTTGATGCATTAAAAACAATTATCCCCCTTGATAATTCAAACAAGTATGCTGAGGTACTCAAGTGTCCCCTCCTGCAAGCCTAAGACCGTTGCCATCGTCAGATTCAGGAAACAGCAAGCAAGCCTACAGAAAAAGAAAGATATTCGTAGTAGAGTGGATCCAGCATCTATGAATAATTGCGTGAGGTACAAAATGGTGCAGTAATTATCGGATGCAAAAACAAAACGGACATAGACAATTTACACTCCAAAGTGAAAGGGAGGGAATCTTGTAAGGATTACACAGTTGATTTTCTTCAATTAAAAAGGTCAAAGCTTAAAATTGTTAATATAAATCCAGAATATATTGATATTAATGACTCCGATAAGATAGTAATTGATGAAGTTATACAATCAAATGAATTAGAGAGTGATGACCTCCTCATGACGGCACTTAAAAGGCAGAAAACCGGTACAACAACATAAATATTATATAGGCAGTTGATTCGAAAACTCATGATGCCTTGTGTGAGGCAGGAAAAAGTTTAAATGAGGTGGTCTAGGTGCTCGGTATTCAACTATGTTTTTTTTTTATTTATGTTCGGCACACACACAAAAGGAAAATCCTATACCAGTCAGCTGTTTGACAGGTGTTTCTGGTTGGGCGGAATCATAAGTGCCAGCTCGTGAACGCCTTCCGTAGTAGTATCGATAGTAAAGAGATGGGTCCGCTACTTTTCTTCGATGTTCAAGGCTATCAAAGTCTTTAGTCAACTCTGGGTCATCCACTAGACGGACTGCTCTCCTCTGTATGGAGTCTAATATCTTCAGCAAGTGTTTTGGTGCCGAGCTCCACACGTGGGAACAGTATTCCAGAGATGTTTTTATCTGGGCCTTATAGAGTAGGAAGAGCTCATGAGGTGTATCCAACTTTTTTGCTCTATAGAGTGTTCCTAGCTTTTGTGCTGCTGCCTTGGCGATTTTGGTGACGTGATTACGCCAAGACATGTTGTTTTCTACGTTGATGCCCAGCAAGCTTATGGATGAGGCTCTGGCCACTGACTGGTCAGTGTTTGCCCTGTCATTGATAAGTCAGGTCCTGCGATGTTTCTTTCTTTGAGAATACAGCTGCTTAAGTCGTCCCTGCGTTAAACTGGACATTGTTTTTCTCATCCCACGATGGCGTTTATATAGTGATGGCAGCAATCTGATTGTCTCGCTCGCGTTGGGAACGAACAACGGTCATTGGAGTCCTCGACATGAATGAGGATATAAGGAATCGTTTGTCTTGTCTAGGAGACTGTTGATATAGAGCAGGAACAGTGTGGGAGATAATATACACCCTTGAGGAACTCTGGCATTGATTTTAAATTACTCCGAGAGATGTCCATCAATACCAGCTCGGATGCTTCGATACCTTAGGAAATTGGAAAACCTTAGAAGCATTTTTGAGTATTCGTTTCACTTCGCGTTGGCGAAATACCAGACCTGGCATTGAGGAATTCATTCTTGGGATAGTTGGGGGAGTCTTTCCTTGAGGATCTAAAGTAGAATTTGATGCAAACATTTCGACAAGAATGTTCGCTTTTTCTTTGGTCAACATACTTCAGTGTTATCATTGCGTGAGTTTTGGTCATTTTGCCAAAGAATGTAAATCGAAACAAGCATGCTCCAAATGTTCCCAGGAGCATTCATATATGGATTGCACTTTGAGGGAGGAGTGACTGATGATGAAAGCTATTCATCCATGGACAGGAGCTGCCTCTGGTTGCTGAGAGTGACCCAACTTCAAAATAATAAAATTGATTTGAATGGGAATTGTAGTTTTTAAAATATATTACAGCACGAATGTAAACAATACAACATCCTATTTTTAAGATGGCAGATTTAGGTAAAGATTTACGGGTTTTCATGTTATTACCGTCACAGAAACCTGGTTGATTCGTGATACCAAGTTGGATGTTGCGCTGTTTCTGTATATTCTTTTTACCGATGTGATCGTCTACTAGTGGGTAAGGGTGGCGGTTTAGGAGTATATGTGAGGACTAAGTTTCAGTGTGATGGGCTGTGTGTAAAGGAAAGAATTGATGGCTTGGAGAATATGTGGATTCAAATAAAATTGAATTGCAAAATTGCTTTCATAGCGGGCGTTATTTACAGAACAAAGAACAATGCTTCGAAGTGTGTTTGGTATGTTCTTTTGCCAGATATGTTAACCCTTGTCAGAATATATTGCAATTTTAGATTTGCTTCGCGGATATGTGTCATGTCCTTTAACAGACTTATTTGACACCTGTGGATTTTCGCAGGTGATTGATGTGCCCACTTGGGTCACTGCAACCAGCTCCACACTCGTTGGGGCTTAGAGAATCACAGCACATCAACAGCCTTGTCTCATTGACAATACGATTAGAGTACTTGATAAAAACTTATTTCGGTTTATTTAGACTACTCTACTATTGTCTTCGATTAGCGCATGGTCCTGAAGCTGACCAGCTGTGGCTTACGTATTTCGGTGAGCCTTCTGGTAGTTGCTTATGGTGGTTTTGGTGGCCATATAAGTATTTGCCCACTACTCTAAAAAGACAACTCCCATCACAAATTATATCTAATCTTGTAAAAATCCTGATTTCTGAAGTAGGTTCGGCTGTCAGCATTTTTATCAACAGAAGTACGCGTTCAACGTCGCCACCCGCATGCTGTTACTCTCATCAGCGGCGCGGCGGTTTTCCGAGGCTTCGTATTTGCACCATTTTCATGGATGTCCCTTTTAACGCTGGAGATACGCATTTTTTACTCCACTGCCAACTAACTGGAACCCGTGGGATCGTCACTCCCCAATAGCTACCGAAATAGCTACCGCTGCGGGTTTATTATTATTATTATTATTATTATTATTATTATTATTATTATTATT